>VYXH01006801.1:0-21468 GCA_013397275.1 Burhinus bistriatus | reverse complement strand
AAAATAAAAAAAAAAAAAAAAAAAAAAAAAAAAAACCAAAAAAAACCCAACAACAAAAAAAACCAAAACCTAATAAGAAAACTAGTACCCCTCTACCCCAAACAAAAAAACAACCAACCCCCACCCCACCTTGTTTGCTTTTGCCCCCACATCCTTTTGAAGAAGTGCAACTAATACGACTAGTATTGAGGATGATTTACACAAGACCAGGAGTGCATGTCTGTGGAAGTATTTTTGTGTTTAGTCCCACCGTCACTGCTGGTAAGGGACCCTTGACACATCCTTTCAAGAAAGTCATAAAGCAATTGTGGAGATGAACTTTTAGTGGGGTTCTGTATGGGGGACAGGGCTACCAATTGATCCCTCTTACCTAATTTAGATAAAAACCCCATGTCGTGGGAATCTCCAGCTGACCTGACTTCATCCAATCGCACCTAGGCTTTGTTGAAACAGGGGGTGAAAATTTTCTTGATCTTCCAAGGCAAAACAGAGTTGCTCTCTGAATCCCTCGGGTGTGGGAGGTGAGGGGCATGCACAGGGGAAGGCAGCGCTCTGCTGCTCTGTTAGCTTTCTTAAAAGCTCTTTCTTAAAAGGCTGACAGAAGTTGAAAAAAGAAAAATTCCTGGCTAAACTTTGCATGGGTTAAGTGTAGTCCAAAACTGTTTTGTTTTTTTCTTCCTAAAAGAAAAAAAAATCCTAAACTTAAAAAGATCGGGGCAAGCAGAGGTGTGAATTTGTTGGATTTGAAGAGACGGTCAGGAACAGTAGTAGCAGACTAATTTGTTGTTTACCAGGAAGCTTCCTGACAGGGAACCAAAGGATGTGGTGGACTGGGAAGCCCTGAGAAGTGGGACCTTTGTTCCAGGCTGCATCTCTGTGTAGTCACCAGCCTGTTCTGTGTGTCCCAGGGAGGAGGGGCGCGTGCGTGCGTGCCTCCCTGTCCACTTCGTGGTTAGAAAACTTCCATGGTGATCGAGCAATTGCTGCTCAGTCAGATTCAGTGCTAGTGTGGGGTTTAGGAGTCGCAACGCTATCTAAAGCTCTTTTTCTGAGTTTCACACCACTGGAAGTCAAAACGGAGCTGTCAGAGCTCACTGCTCTAAGTGATCAGACTGCACTGCTGAAACAAGACGTTCCCCAGATGTTGAGTTCTGTGGTATTGGGTAACAGAGCTGATGTATTATGGAGGTGTTTCCTTGTCCTGTAAGAGCATGCTTTTATGGCCAGATACACATACTGACTGGTTGCCTTGCTGCCTCAGGACCCCATGGACTTTGAGTGGAGCTACTGGATTGAATGGGGAAGGGAACGTATACTGTGGCTTCTGGCTGGTCACCTGCTGGTATCACAAGTGTCCAGACTCTTGGTGGAGAAGGTATGTATGGATTTTCTTCACAGCAGGGGGTTTCTGTGGGTTTCAGTTTACTCTGGGCACGGGAAACTTGGCACTGAGGCTGCTTAGTGTGGGAAATCCCGTTCTGTGGGGTGAATTGTGTGAGTGGGTCTGTAACAATGCACAGGTGACAGCAAGTAGGTCAGTTGCCTTAGTGTTTGGAGATTTCAGCCTCCAACCCATGAAAACCTGTGCTTTGTTGTGAACCATTACCCAGTGTCATTTGACCTGTACACCAAAGAAGGGTGTGGTTATTCCTTTCCAAGACTGTGAAGCGATGACTGCTTGGGTTTTGGCATGATTGCATGGCTTGTGGGAAGTGACTGGCATGTGGTGTCACACCTGCTAGTTTGGGGAAGGAAAGGAGGAAGTTATGCTCTCCTCCAGATCAGGGAGGCTCTGGATTTCACGCATGCTGCTACAGAAACCCCTTCCCTTCTATCTTTATGGATACAGTTGAGTTCCCCTGTATTGTTTCATATGTGTTGTTAACCATGTTGACTGTATTTGTTTTTACTATAGACCCTGTATAGGACAGCACAGATATTGAGTGCTTTTTTTCCTTTAGAAATACTCAAACTAAAAATTGTTTGTTTTTCTTTTTCTAACAGTATAAACCATGGTGCTTGATGGTTTATGGAATGGCTGCCTGCTGGTTGTTACTGGGAATCAAGGGCTTTGCTGTCATTTTGTTACATGCAACTATTTCATTTGCTGTGGCTCAGTTTCAGCTGTCACTCCTGACATGGTTGTGCTCCCTTATCCTGCTATCCACTTTACGCATACCAGCTGTGGAAGAAACCAAGGTAATGTGAGAAGGACTAATTAAGCATCAAATTAATTATGGTGGTGTTTGTCCATTACAAGCAGCTACCTGTGACAGAGAACTATCCCTTCAGTTGATGTAAGCAGAAGTTGGCTTGAAAATCCTTAGGCAGTAGAGCTGCAGTGACTCATGCTGGAGCTTCTCCAGTTAGAAAAGTTGCATTTCTCAATCATGCTGGCCGGTGCATTGATATGAAAGTATTTGCCTTAATGTGTAAGTGGTTTTCAGTAGAGCTGGAGTATGATAATACTTTACTAGTGCTCTAGTAAACACATTTCTTATTCTTTGGAGCTGTAATCATACCAATTTAAGGTGCTGGGTTTTGAGTTCATATCCAGGAGTTGCTTTGTCAAGCCTGACTGTACCTTATTGGTGACTGTAGCCTTCTGCGTGGAAAAGGGAGACTGTTTCTCCAACACTTTGATTTGTACCAAACGAGTTGCTTGCTCACAACTGGTTGGTGCAAGCTCGCTTTGCTCTTTCTGTAATGGCTTTTGCTGGGCAGTACAGAAGTTTAGAGAAACTGCTGCTCGGTTGTGAAGAAATGTCCTTGTTGCGTTTGCTTTGACTAAGGGGAAGAACTGGGCATATGTTGTCAGGCTTGTTGCCCTGATGTTTAGGGAGAGGGGAGAGGAGTGGGTAGGGTCTCTTCATGTGGTGTAGGCAAATCTGTGTCTTGCTGAGAGGAGGAAAGGGCTCACTGCAATACAAATGTAATCAGCCAAACTATGTTTGCTGATATTTACAAGTTTTTTGTGATGATGCGTTTTTCTTGTTGGAAACAGGTGTGACAGGGAGTGTCGAAAACTTGATAAAGACTCAGTAACATCTTTCCAGCCTCAAGCTTTCTCAGGAGTGACTGATTCTCTTCAGATCTGAACTGCAGCCTTGGCTTCAGCCCTAGCAGTCCCTTGGCTGTCAGTAGTGTTGCCAGCTGTTTTGGATATTGTATTACTGGACCAAATCTGAGGGAGATAATGGCATTCCTGTAAGAAAAGCTCTCCTGCTGTCATAGTTCTTCACAACCTAATATGTTTCTGAAATCAAGCTGTTGTCTCTTTATGTTGGTTGTGGTAGCTCTGGAGGCCCTTTCTCCATCAACAGCCAGTGCTTGTTGTTCATGCATTAAGTAGTGCTGTTCACTTCAGATGTTCATTCCAGCTGCTGTTTGCTTTAGTTGCTTCCTGCTGCTGACCCTGAAAGTTAGGATCTGAGTGGACATTGCTGTCCTGCTGTATAGAAAACAGCATTGCATCACCGTGCTCTCGTTTTGTCTTGCAGAGAAAGTGGTACGACACTGAAAACGAGTATTATCTGCTGCTCTTCACTGTATCTGTCCGCTGCCTCTTCTGCACCAGCTTCAGCCTGGAGTACTGCTGGCATGGACCTGCCCAGAAGTCATCCCACTCATTCCTGTGGATGCTGGCATATGTGTTTTATTATCCCACATTCCACAATGGGCCCCTTATGAACTTTGATGAATTCAGTAAGCAGGTAATGGTGTTTTTAAGATCACACAATTAGAGACTTTCAGTGCATTGTCTCTCGGGTGAATTGTGCGACTAATTATTGAAATGGATGGTAATCTCTTTTCAGCTGCCAAATCTAGACACAAACACTGTACTTAGAGGAACAGATTAAAGCATAATAGGTTGATTTTTTTTTTTCTTCCTCATCTTGAGAGATTTTAATACCGGTCATGAGAAAATGTTAGGTAATTGCATCCAGTTTTCCTTGAGTTGCTCTTTTAATGGTGTGTTTCATAATATAGTTTACAGGTAAACCTGAGTTCCTATTTATTTTCTAGTTACCTACTTGACAAAAATTGATACTGAGGAGACCTTCAAACTGAAGGTGTTCCTGTTGTTAGTCTGTATCTATCGTCCTTTTCTCTCTAGGTGTTGAAGTACACTGCATGCAAAAGGGAAGGCTGTAGGTAGAAACCAGTCTGCAGTATGCATGCTTGTTTGCCAGCTATGGCATAATACCAAACTCTCATAAGGGCTGGTAACTAACACTGAGAATATATTTAGTGTAAATATATTGTCAAAATAAAGCTTTGTGTCTAGTGCTTGGGTGGAGAGAGGTTGATTAGATGCCAATGTTAGAGAAGGTGGAAAGAAAGCAAAATAGGTTTTGAAAGCTGGATGATTAATCTTCTCTGTGAGACTGATCTCTATTTCCTTCTGAAATAAATTTCCCTCAATGAGATACTTTGGGGGGGGAAAAAAAAGGTTACAGAAAAGGAGTTTTCATTCATGCATGTTTTGACTTCAGTAGAAGTACCTATAACTGGTTCTATAGTATTTTTCCTCCCTACTAGTGATTTGAAGGATTACAACTTTTACTTAGTCCTTGCAGATTAAGAATTGTTTATGTGTCCAAAGCTATCTTCCACATAATTTAGAAAATATCAAATAATGTTACTGGAATGTGAAGAGTGGACAGTTTTGAGCATAGCATTGGGAATTTGACTACAAGACAAACCTTCCTCCCTAGGTTCTTCTACTTTACAGGATGTCTTTTTGTCTGGCATCAGATTAATCCCTTCAACCAGGGAGCCAAAGGCATATGTTGTTACTTTTGGAGAGTGTTCATAATTTTAGCATGTAGCTGCTGGACTGGGTTTTTGTTTTCCTTTCCTCCATCAGGCGGAATAAATTAACATTTTCAGCAGCAGCTGGCTATTAATTCTGAAACAGGTTTCAGAGCCACAGAAAGCTGCTGGTTTGTATTGGGAATTCCCAAAGACCCCAGTTTCCCCTTGTGTTGATGTGAAAACAGCTGATGACTTACTTGGAACACTTTTCTTCAGACTTTAGCAAGCTGAGCAGCTCCTTTGATGTGAAAGACCTACCTATCTTACTGCATGTTTTTTTTTCTAGCACCTTGCAGACTGCTTTTCAAGCCTGCTTCTACATGACAGGGGAAAACCCCAGATTTCCATGCTTTATTGCTTTCCTTATTTTCTTGCACTCTTTAAGAAGTGAAATCACTGCCCTTGATGTCTATAGTTAACATCATTGGGACAAAGTGGATAAGTGGACATTTCAAAGCATAAAACTGCTTTTTCAGTTTGTGTATAGAAGCCTAGGCATTGCTTCCTTCTGTTTATATTTGGAAATTTTCTGTTGAAGCCACAGCCAATAAACTGGGTTTTATGAAAGTGAAAACCGAGATTCTGGTGGACCCCTGAGCGACAAGTCCTATGCTCATTTGTCTTCAGTAGCTTTGGAAGATGCAAGGCTGAATGTTATTATCCTGGGCTGGATGTTGTAGGAAAAGTCCGCCTAGACTTGCATAGAAACTGAGGTAATTTATTTTTTTCACTGTTTATTGCTTTGTAGCTTCTGAAGTGTGTTAAATTCCACCTGTATTCCTAAACCCCTATCAGAAGGAGATGATCCCCCCCCAAGGAATGTTTCAGAAGGTATATGAGACTCTAAGTTGAGAGTAGCTTGAGGGTAACTGATAGGAAAAATTGTGTATGGGAGTCTTGCATTGAAACTAAGCTCACCTGGTATGGCCCAGCAAAGACCACCTGTATTTTTGGTGTGAGAGAAAAAGGAAGATTGAGAATGGGATGCCTGTATTTGCAGTAGGTTCTCCTTTAAATATGCACAGACCTGTTTGGTTAAAGCCATAAAGAAGACGGAACAAACTGAATAACCTTAATGTGTTTCTTGTTGATGTTTGAAGTGCATTGTCAGAGCCCTTATCTGAGCAGAGAATATTGCCTTGACAGGTGAGGTTGGAAAATGGTTTTGAAGTTTGCAGTGCCCAGCAGTTGATTCAAAGTGCACAATACAAAGAGTGTGTTTATTGCTGCTATCAGAAAAGACTGCCTGCAGAACCCCTTAACTGAAGCTGAGACTGAGTGCTGCAGCTGAGCATACTGGAAAGCAGAAGTCCTGGAAGTGGAGACAGAGAAACTGCTGTATGGCCTGAAGAGCGTAGTACCAATGCTGGCAATTGGCATCCATTGCCAGGCAAGAAGGAGAGACTGACGCTTCATCAATGGCCTTGTTGAATTTCTGGGTTGAAGCAGGGTATAGCAGTTCTAGTGATGGGTTTGAAGGCCTGTTGTGCAAATTCCTCTGATTAAATGGTAATCTCCAAGCTTTCATTTAGCTGGTACAAATGAACCTTCAAAATCAGTGCCCTGCTTCATTTGTAAGTGAGCAGAGCTAACTGCGTGGTAGCTGTACTGTGTGCTTGCAATTATGAGGGGGGTTTTGTCTGTGCAAATAGGTTGGTTTCTTGTCTTGTACATGTGTTTTCAGTGACCAGTTAGAGACTAGAGAAGGTGATGTTGCATGCAGACAGTGATAGATGTACTAAATTTTTAGGCAATCCTATGTTTCTATTATTTGGTTGTATTCTCTTTTACTGCGGAAAGAAGCTAAAATAGTAGTATACCAATGCATTAATTATAGTTAGCAGGTAAGAGTTTGGGGCATCTCGAGAAGCCTGTCAACTGCAAGACTTGTCTTATCCGATATTTAATTTGCACTTAACTGCCATTTGCTCAGCACATCATGTAGGTCTTGATGATCTTGGCAATGTTAAAGGAGAAAAATGAAGAACTATCCTTAAATAATCAATCCCATCCAGATGGTATAAGTTGGAGGTATTTTAAGAGCAAGCAGTCATTGTTTCAGTGTTAGGGCTGCTGCTTGGAAAACCTTCTGTTTCATAGCTGTAGTTTCTTTAAACTTTTTTGATTATCTCTAGAGGTTGATCAAGTTACAGGAATTAAAAAAAAAAAAGTCTCCTGTCTGGATTCTGTTCAGGTTAACAGCACTTGGCCTTTAGTGCAACAGTTTAGTGCAGTGTATATTCACGTTTGGTCTCTTTTTGATTTCTACTGCTTACTGAGATTGAGAATGGACAGACCAGTCTCCCTCAAGACTATGTCAGGAATTTCCAAATGGTGTAGTCAAATGTTCCCCTTAGTAACGAATAGCAAATGAAATTCTGAAAAGTTCTCAGGATGAGTATTTGAGTAAAACAGTCAGTTATGTGCCATATAACATCTTTAGATTTCTTCTTTAGATGAGGACACAAGAAGCCTTCAGTTTGAAGACCAATCTCAGCATCTTAATCGTGGGCATAATTCGTATTTTCTTTTGGTGGTGCCTGGCTGAGCTAATGATTCACCTCATGTATATCCATGCTCTCTACAGCAGTGTTCCACCTTTGGAAGCTGCGTCATACTGGGCCTTGGGTGAGTATAGAAACAATAGCAGAAGTCTTCCTTCTCTCCCCACTTCAAGAACCCTGGTCTACTCCTTTAAGTCCATCTGTAGGTACTTATCAATAGTACATTATGGCCAGTCACTGTCAGAAAGGTGGTCTACAGGCTCTTAATATAACTATAATCTTAGAGCATCTACATGTTGAACTTACTGAGCTGATTCCTAAATTAAAAAATATTCTGTATTTTTTCCAATCTAAAGTGTGTGTCTAAACTTTGGTCTAAAGTGGCTTCCCCCCCAGGTCATAGAAGTGGACGCTTAAAAGAAAAATTTGTTTAGTGTAAGGATGGAGGAGGGGAGTTGTTAGGAATTATGGTGTCTATTGATCTCCTGTGTTTGATGTTTCTAGTTTGTATTCATGTTGAAAGGTAAAATGGAAGTACTCCTGAATAAGAGCAGAGGGAAGGGATTGCAAACAAGTTGGCCTGAAAGTATCAGTCACTGCCTCTCGGCTCAGTTTTCCTGCTTGACTTACCCCTCTTCTGCCCCTTCCCAGATCCTTGATATTTCATTAAAATGCCTAACTGTGGGGGGAAAGAATGAGCGCTGATGAACATAGCATAAAACAGAAAGAGCTTTGGGTGCTGGTATGTAGGTAGATGTAGGCTAACCCGTAAACAGCTGGCATATATGGTTGGTTTGATTTCCCCCCCCCTCTCCCCCACACTGTCCTGCTATGTGTATCACCAGGTAGGAGGAACAAAAGCAGAGAAACCCCAGGCCTTAAAATTGGGTTCTGAAAAAGCCTTGGTGATTGCTCAACTGAAGGAGATGCCTCTTACTGTACCAGCAAGTAACAAGAATTGATACACACACTGGTATGGTCCTGTCAAGCATTTGTTGGAGATCATGTATGATGAGCAGTGTGTGTTAGAGAACACATGTATTGGACTCTGATCAGTAGAGGGCAATGTGTGCGCTTTGTCTCTGTGTATATATGTATGTGCATATATATGCACACCTAAGATGTATTTCAAAATATATTTTTTATGTGTAAAAAAGAGCAAGAGCGGATGGAGAGCAGAAAGTGAGAAGTTTGCCTTCATGGTTCATTCTACCTGTCCTCACTCAGTCACTGTTTAGAGAGTGGGCTTTGAGTTCTCATCTGTTCTAAATGTCAGTTCATTGATTAATTAAATCTGTTAGCTCCTGGTATTGTCTGTATGTCTGACAAAATGCTTTGCTGTGTTACAGAGCATGTGGAACCTGGTAAGTGCTGGCAACTGGATAAGGCAGGCAAGGCTACGGAATTAGGGACAAAATATTCCAGATTTGGTGTTACCGGTGGATTCTTCTATTCTTCTCTCCCTTCAAGACTAACAATGTTGATTTTTTTTTTTTTTTTAAAAAGGGGGTGGGAGGGCGAAGTTATTTTCCAGACAATAGGCTATATATTTATTTGATGAAATCAAGTGTTATATCCTAAGAATTAAAATGCATTTTGAACGGATGATTAGAAAAGGCTAAAATGCCTCAAAGCAACAGATGATGAAAGCCAGTGTTAAAGCAAATTTGGACTGTAAAGCTGCCTGACTAAACTACGATCATTTGAATTGAAAAAAGTCCTCTGTGGAGACTCTGCTTTTAGGAGAGATGGATTCAAAGTGTAACTCTGCTCTCATTGAGCTTTGTCTTTGTAGTAATGAAAGCAGGTGTTTAAATATTATAGTGCAAATGAGATTCTGAGGCAGAAGTTTGCCACGTCTTAAAATGTTTTCTCTGCAGGTTTTATCACAATGATTATACTGGTTTCCTTAGAGTGACAGGCCACTGTTGTGACTTGCTTTAGGAAGCCGGTGATATGTGAGTAAGGGTACTGGTAATATTTTTCTGTTGATCCTTATCATATCCTTAGGGATCTTACCATGCTTCTACCCCAGTTCTTGTACAGAGCCAAACACTCCCCTTCTTTATTTTGCATTGTATGTTATTAAAACCAATTACATCAGATATCTCTGATTACATCAGAGTTTTGAGAGCAAGGAAGCAGCTTGTTGTTGACTTGGGAGGATTAACCACATGGTATATTAGCCTTTCTGCACTGCTGGGTTTTCCGTTCATTTTGTGTTTTCTATTTAACTACAGCAGCTTCAAAGCAGCACGGAGCATCTACTTACATTGTGATGCCTGGCTGCCCTGATAGCCTGGTAAACTTGGGGGAAAGGCTAGAGGCTGTTTTGCAATCAGCTGTGATCAGCTCTAATTAGGGAGATTATAACTGCTCCTCCATTTTTCTTCTGGGATATCTTTGAACAATGGATAATAAATGCCAGCAGTGCAGGCAAAGACAAAAGTGCTATGAGATTTTGCTTTAGGCGTCTTAAGGGCAATAATGGTCAGTATACGCCTCAGGAGTGTGAAGCTACAGTGTTCTGCATCACTTCATGTGGTGTTCCTGTGAGGTGAGACTGCAAAGGAAAAAAAAAACCAAACCAACCAAACCCTGACTGAGTTGTAATGCTCGTTTAAAAATGCCAGTGTACAACATTAATAAATGTACATGGCCATAAACGGCAAGGCAGAAATGCTACAGTTACCTGAAGTAACACTACTGAGCGCACGCAGGTGTAAACTTAAGAAAAAACAGTACCTGGGAGAATGTGTTACCCAGCAGTAAGAGAAGTATTTTCCCATGTGTGGAAGGAGTTAGGCAAATGAGTTTCTAGAAGCAGCAATATGCAAAATGATGCATATATGGTTTTGATGCATGTATAGTTAACTGTAACAAAAGTGCAAGTTGCCTTCAATATTACTGTTTGCATGCATTAGCTACTGTTGCTATATTTGCCTAGGGGAGTTGTGGGTGTCCCATCCCTGGAAGTGTTCAAGGCTGGGTTGGATGGGGCTTTGAGCAACCTGGTCTAGTGAAAGGTGTCCCTGCCCATGGTAGGAGGGTTGGAACTGGATGATCTTTAAAGTCCCTTCCAAATCTAACCATTCTACGATTTTGTATGGTTGTTTTTTAAACTCTTAAAATTTTTAAACTTGGATCCTTTTGCAGCTAAACCTAAGAGGTCAAATGTTCAGGTGGTTCTCTTCTCCAGGCCCTTTACAAACCAGTACCTGCATTACTGTAACAGCACTCTTGGCCTATAGGTTATGTTACCTCATTCCTTCCAGTACACTTGCAAATGCCTAGTTCTGTGTGTTCTCCTGCTCTGCTGAATGTGAGCATGTCAAAGTCAGCGCAGTGTTTCTCCCTTTCTAAAGGAAGTCACCTTCTGTCCCAGATAACCCAGCTGGGCTGTGTGTTTCTTGCGACACGTGTTACCATAGTGTCTTAAAGGGCCAGAGAGCATTGTAACCTTGCTTCACCCTTGCTTGCTGAATATCTCCCAGTCTCTTTATTGGCTGTGTAATCTGGGTAGACAAAGCTTGTCTCTTGAATAAATGGCAAGTTTCAAGGTCATTAACTGGGTGATAAGAGTGTTGGGAATTGTGAGCAGAAGACTAAAGACAGCATACGTGTAGTTCATGTAAAGGCAGAACCTTCAATTCTACCCTGATTACCCCCGTTTTCCTGAGTTACTCCTCTCCCTATGTTTCCTAACTTGTGCCTGGCAGCTGCCAGTAAAGGCAGCTTATGTGCCTGCCGTGTGGATCAATAAGCTATGGAAGTACATAGTCAGCAACCTACTCTGAGAGGGAGCAGGTTGCATCTTCTGTGCATCAATCCTTTAATGAGTAGGAAAGCGTCTTGTTGCACTATAGGCCCTGGATTTTGGGGGGTTTAAATGAAAAAAAGGTTGGAGTCCTAGATGAAGGGTCCTCTGAAGAACAGCAGCTTTCTTCATATTATTTAGAAGAACTTCTCTACTAAAAGAGAAAATGGACATTCATTATTTAAGCTCTTTAGATAGACAGTACAAAATCTATTGTTAATTAAATTTTTTCCACAGTGAAGATTCTTAGCTGGATTTCTGTTCATGATAGTGATTGCATCCACATCTTCTGTGGACTAAATACAGTAAGACAATATTAGGGATCTGTTTTCAGGATATCCCCTCCCCTGCTCAATACTACAATCCCCATGTGCCACACAGATGTCAGAATTTCTTCTACCACATGTTCCTCCTCACATTTAAATTGTTTCCTTTAGCATTCTGCACATACTTCTTTAAACTTGCACGCTTATATCACAGCAAGCTGTGGCTGTGGTACTGGAGACCAAAAAGCGGCATCGTATGGGTCTGAAAAAAGTGTAGTTTCATGCTGAGTACACAGTTGTATTCTGTTTCCTGAGTGGTCTGTGTTTAATAGCAAGAATAACCTCCAAGATGAAATGTCGGTCTCTGGCAGGTGTTGAAAGCTAGCTTTGGGTAGAGGTGCTTTTAGATATCCAAGTATTAACTCGTTTGGTAACTTCAGGTATAAATGATTTCCAGTCATTGCCCATAGCTCCAGGCCCCACAGAAACTTTATTCTTCTCTGTATAGGACAGTGGGAATCTTGCTTCCTGTCTGGATGTTGGGGAAGGCATTTGGCTGTACCCTCTGGATAGCATGAGGTGGAGAACACAAAATCCATGTGAAACCTTGCATTTGTTTCTTCAGTGACTCTTGTACTGGCCTGTGTATTCCTTCAATGTGATGGACTCCAGTGGCACGCCACTCTCCCAGCAGAAGATGTTACTGTTCTCCAAGATCCACCAGACGTGATGAGCACTGACAGCACAATATTAAGGGTTGCTCATAGGCTTGGCTTTGCTGCTCTCTTCTGAATGGCTCATTTCTCAGAACTCCTTATCCCGATACCCCTGTCCTCGCAGCAACCTTGGCTTCAAATCCTTCTCAGCAATGCTGATCTTCTGTGGTAGGAATTATACGAAAAGCCAGGTGATAGCAAGCAATATGGTTTGAGTGGCCAAATATTAGGTCCCACATCAAGAATAGAATGAAGAATATGATGGGACTGTATCCATAGTGTTTGGGTTTTTTTAACTGTACCCATTTGCCATATATGTATGGCCCATCAGTTTGTGGGAGGCATGTTAATGTCTGAATACAGAATTAATTTAAATGTCAGCTGGGCAGCACAATATTGTTATTTATTGATCCCAGGAAACCATTGTTTGGAGAATGAGAGCACTTTCTAGAATTTGCAAATCATTGTGTCTATGAATAGTTAGCTATTGGCTTATTGGACAATATCAGAGAATTTGTGCTTATTTAACTCCGAGCACCACATGCAGTGTTTATAGCAATTCCATGGTTCTGTGTAAGTGTCGCATCTCATTCTAGTAGCATCCATAAGATTGTCTGAAAGAACTGGGCACTTCCAGAATTAATGGCATAGCAGGAAGACCCATATTCCATGGTAATGGAAACCATGATAATTCATTCGTCTCAGTTTTTAAAGTTACTTGGGACTAATTTGCTGCCTCTACGTTTTACTCTGTAAAATGAAGATTTGCAAGCACTGACAATAGAAGTCACTATGGATTCCAGTAATCCAGTATCTTGGTGAACTGCAACATACCTGAAGAATAGCCACACTGGGCCAGATCAGAGGTTCACCTGCTCTAGTGACTAATGTTTGGACGTGGTATGTAACGAAGCCTGGGAAAAGAAATAAAAAGTAAAGGGTGGGTAGATCAGTGATCCTTTCTAACATATATGTTCTTCAGGCTTCTGTAGCTGAATGACAAATTCACTGACATGTAGTAACAGGGAGCTCAACAGCACTACTTGAAAGATCTTAAATTGAAATAAGTGATTTATTTTTTTTCTTCACTATGACAACATAGAATATCAGTGGTAAAATTCAGTCTGGTCGGGTACATTCTGTTACATAGAAACTGGAATGGATGTTGAGTGTTGCTAATCCATTTGTGTGTTAAGTTTGATTCTGAAAATGCAGAGGTTAAAAAACCACTGCCTGTATTTTCCTTATGAGGCTTCACATTTAACCTGCTGATTCAGCACCATTTATTCATCTCTGCTCATCTAAAAAGAGCTTCATGTCAGTCTCACGAGGTATAGGGGATGATGAAAGCCAAAATTCTGCATGAAAATGTATTGTCTAATACAATTGTTGCACTGGATTAATCCAGGTTACTAATATATGTTGTAATTGTGAAAATATATTTGACCAGGAATCTGTATATATGTGCTTTGTGAGAAGTGTGTGTCTGATGTAGAGACATATATCTGAGATGTATGCATGTATGATACAATGTCATGAGTGTTCTGTGGGTTTAATGTATTGGTCTTAACCATGTGCCATTTGTTTGTTCGTGTGAAGCATGCACAATGTAGTGTCAATTAGCTGTGATTGTTTTAATTATTAACTAGGCTCTAGTACTCCAAAAGGGTATTTATTTTCCTATGAGCAGCATGTAAGTCAGTCTAGAATATGATCTGTTCAAAGGTGCAGCCACCTGGTTTAATCTGTAATTGGTGATTTCATGTTATGACTTGTTAGAAGAAGAAATGTTACATAAGTTCCTCTTTGAAAGTGAGACCTACAGAGTAGTCTAAGTTGGATGTAGGGTGCCGGTTTTGATGTGTTGCAGTTCTTTTTCTAATAAGCCCGTAGACAGGAAATGGATTTCTGAGTTCATTTTAAGAAGCACACAATGTTTTGCTATTGAAATTAGGGTGTCTGTGCATCTATCTAAATGGTAATGCAATGCTAACAGAGTAATCTGTGATTTTTATTATTTTTTTTCCATCCTGCAAGATAATGACAAGGATAATCTGATAAAATATTCAGCATCTTGATGTTTGTTTTGAAAACTGGAAATACAAATGAATCAGAAAGCTTAGTAAGATTTTATTGTCTAAAACATTGGCTAGTTCACAGCTTTATAGAAAGAAGTATGTGTGTGGAGGTATTTTTTTTTTTATAAGCTTTCCTGCAGACTAAACTTCCAGATAGTATTGGCAATTAACCTACTTTTACGACTACTTTTTTTTACTTGTGTGTTGTGGCTTAACCCCAGCTGGCAGCTAAGCACCACACAGCCGCTCGCTCGCTCCTGCCCCAGTGGGATTGGGGAGAGAATCAGAAGGGTAAAAGTGAGAAAACTCACGGGTTGACATAGAGACTGTTTAATAGGTAAAGCAAAAACTGCACATGCAAGCAAAGCAAAACAAGGAATTCATTCACCGCTTCCCATTGGCAGGCAGGTGTTCAGCCATCTCCAGGAAAGCAGGGCTCCGTCATGCGTGACAGTTACTTGGGAAGACAAACTCCATCACTCCGAACGTCCCCTCCCTTCCTTCTTCCCCCAGCTTTGTATGCTGAGCATGACATCACATGGCATGGAATATCCCTTTGGTCGGTTGGGGTCAGCTGTCCTGGCTGTATCCCATCCCAGCTTCTTGTGCCCCCCCCAGCCTGCCTGCTGGCGGGGTGATGTATGAGGAGCAGACAAGGGCTTGGCTCTGTGTAAGCACTGCTCAGCAGTAACAAGAACATCCCTGTATTATCAACACTAATTTCGGCACAAATTCAAAACATAGCCCCATACTGGCTACTATGAAGAAAATTCACTGTCCCAGTCAAAACCAGCACAATGTGATAACTGCTGATTTATTTAGAGAGTTCTTTCCTGCAAGTATTGAACTACTACTAATGAACATAATGCCTACTGTAAACGTTTTTGGGAGTGTTCAAGATAGGTGGCTTTAAGGCACGTGCATTCTTGAAAAAACTTCTGGTTTTCTTTAAGCTGAAAGACCCATCTATGCCTTGACCAAGAGTCCCTTGGCAGTTCTGTTTAGTCATGTTTAAGTAACTTCACTTTGGGATCTTTATGTCCATTCACCTTTGTCTAAAAAGAAGCACTTAGCCTCCAGGACAAACATTGTAGTGTGTACTTTCCTGCCACTGCTCCATAGGATTTTTCTTGCTGCTTGTGTGCTACTGGAAGGCTGGGATATGAAGCTGGGCTGCACGAGTCCCTGTAGTGCTTTTCTCTTTCATCATTCATTTTGATTCTTTGAGCCAGCACCACTTTCAAAGCACTGCCAAGCAGCAGTGAAAAACACTGCTGAGCAATATCAGCCTAATTATTAATTGCGTTGTTTTCTGTTCAAGTATTGAAATTTGGGGTGCTTCATGTTTCTCGCACGGTGCTCTTTTTCAATGGCTAGAGACAGGAGTAAGAGAATTGAGTTGTCACTTTTGCATTAGTTCAGGTACGAGTGGGCGGTTAGCCCTGACCTGGGGGACAGGTGAGCACAGCATGAGGTATATGGGATTGCTGCCCGTGGCTGCGGAGCTCTGCTTACCTGGCAGCTTGTGCCAAGTTGACTTGGCGCTGTGGTAGTCATATGTTCATATGAAAGCTTCCCCGCAGCATGAGGTGTATCCTCCTGCTGTGGTCAATACTGAACTAAGAAGGTCATAGTAGATAGAGTCTTGGGGCTCTTGTCAGGGAGGAGCATCCTGCTGTGAAGAAAATGCTGTAGCCGAGCATGTAAAGCTTGTCAATAATCGTGCTCTTATTGAGTGATTATTGAAGCTGGAAACTCGTGATCCATCTTATGACTGTTGGCATTTTTGTTGAGATACATCTGTAGCCTACCTGCTCCAGTGCAGAGCCATATTCTTTCATGGTGATTTTAATTTGAGGGAATCCCTGCATAAATTCTGATATTTTTTTTTTCTGTCGGAAAAGAGAAATGTAAAAAATAAGAGAAAGGGTAAATGAATCCCTTAAAGCCTGATATTTCGAACTTGATGATATGTCCCCAAAATCTGAGCTGTTTTAAATGTCTGTTTCTATTAGACTTGTGCCATGTGTCAGTAACACTTTTGAGATATGACTGCATATTTATCTCTGATAAGTATTTTCTAGTTGAACCTGCCCTGGTACTTGACAGAAACGAGCATCTACAATCATTAATGCCATAGGGTCAATGTAGCTGCAAAAAGGGTAAATTTGTGCTGTTGTGCTTGTAATAAAATTCTCTGCTAAGTTACAGTTCTTGACCATGAGTTTTGGTGATGGCTTGTGGACAGAAAATGCCAAATATGCTTTCTAATACCTGGATCCATAGCTTTTGTCGCTTACTTATGAGAATGTTCTGTTTGATAACTTGTGTCAAAAAATATCAGGCAGAGTTTTGAGAATATGAAAACTAAACTAAAATGAAAATCCTTTGATGTCCGTGTATTTAAGATTGTATGGGTACTTTAACTTGATATTTTTTTATCCCATTAAACATTTCAGTTTTAAAAAACATTAACTTTGACTCTGGATCCTTTGAAATAATTTATTCTGGGGAAAAGATAATGTTTTTGCAATACTTTTTTGCTTAGGTGTGTTTTTAATATACACTTGATATAGCCTGTGTCCAATTTAAGATAATGCTTGTGTACGAGTTCTTTTTAAGCTTTAAATCGAATACTAGAGAACAAATTATGCGATACTGTTCATGAATTTCAGAAATTTAGCATTGGTCTTAAATTTCTTTTTTTATTGCATGTTTTTAAATCAGGTGAAGCAGTGTACTTCTGGCTGCATTGTGCTATAATGGAGCAAATGCAAAGCAGCTGGAGTGCAAGAAGGTGTAAAGCCTGTAGCTGTTTCTAATGCAGCCCAGCTGTTGTGTGGCTGTGAATCTTGCCTTAGTTTTCCATGTGTGGCCAGAACTCTCACACAGCTGGGATGAGTTGAAGACCAATGAGAACTTAGCCTATGTATTTTGATAGGGACTTTCACATTGCTGGTATTGTGAGTCCTAGAATTGCCACATGCAGAGTAGCTAGTGCGTGCCAGTTAATGATTGGTGATGTGACATCTACATTTTTTCAAGTTACCAGTGCTGTTGAGCTGTCTGCTAGTTAGCAGTAATAACAACTTAGATGTATGCTATTAGAGATGGTGAAAATGCCTTTTTTTTAAAATGAAACTTGCACATTATAACTTTGTATCTAAAAACTTGGAATCTTTTGTCATTGTGTTTGAAATCAAATGTATTGATTTTTGGGTCTCAAGAGAGTGGTAGTCTGTGTCTCTAAATCTCTTTCTGTCATGCACAGCCAAAGGATTTTGACTTTTACCAGTGCACAGACAGCTGTGATCTTCATAATTGGTTTGTGTGGGTGTCAGCATTCAGCTCTCCAATGAAATTTGTCAGAAAAGAGATGAGAAACTGAATGAGATGGGAATTAAAGCAGAAAGTTGGCTGTATTGATGATTTGGCAGTAATCTAATGTGTGGCTAATTGGCTAGTATCCAAATTGTGCTTCTGATTGTTTGTTTTCCTCTGGGGAAAAATGTTATTGAATACTAGATGACTGCTTCCCTGAAGGAAAATACCATAAGCTTCATGTCTAGGTATTTTGTTCTACCATCAATTTTTTTCTTGTATGGCACAACTGTTTCTTATATCGTGCATGTGGGCCATGTTATTAAAACTAAAAAGGAGTTCTGCAACTTAGATTATTAATGCCAGAATTTCACCCTAGGTATTATATATTTGATAAATTTTTAATGTTTAACTCTTCATTGTCATCCATAGCATACTCGGTCAGCAGAATGCAAAAGAGATGTTTTCCCAAAAAAAAAAAAGGTAGATTATTTAGACGTTCATGGACTTGTACTGTTGGAGTCAGACTGAAAACTTTGTCTCCAAGGAAAGTCTGCTGGAAGGTTTTAAAATTACATTAAATATCTAAAGTACTTCAGGCAAATAACAAGTTAGTTAATATCAATGAGGGAAAGCAAAACACTGGAAAGGAAGGAGACTTAACAATTTATTTTTTTTTTACTTTTCCAAATTATAATAATTTTACTTTCCCTCCTTTGGGATTAGTTTTTACTTGTGTCAGCTGCCAGTCAGATAGAAAAGTTCGCCAAAGTCACTGGAACTTTTAGGAGTGAACTCTCACCGCTTCCTATAAAGATCTTGGCCTATGCTTTTTACTGATTTTTTTTTTCATATGATTATTGGTCAAATACAATTTTATTCAGCAGAAAACATTTAGAATATTAATATGAATCATCTTGCTTTATTTATAATGCGTTCCGAGATTGTTACTCACATGAGTAATAACTCTGAGAATAGCCAGTATGATTTTCATCTCACACCTGTGCAAGATGCTGCATTTTATTCTGTGGGTTAAGCTGTGAGCAAACACTGCCAACATTTCTCCTTTGGAAATTGGGCAGCTAAAGTGCCTTATGGAGGCCTTTGTCCTATGGGTTTAAAAACTGAAATATGCCTTAAGCATTATGCCAAGTGGAGTTCCAGTTTTCTATGCCTTGGCTGCAGCAGGAGGGATCTTGTAGGGAATGCTTTGGGGGACACAAATAATCTGACAGTATATGGGATGTTTGTGGAGCTGTCAGCATGAGCTGCAAAGATAAATATTGTTTATACCTGTTCTGGAGGAACAACTGAAGAGTTGCTGTTTTGGGTTTTTTGCAAAGATAAAATTTATTGTCCCTGTGGTAAATGTTCATTGCTTATATCAGTATGTTCTGATTTTTAGCTCAACATAAGTCAGTATTTGTTTTTCATAGCAGTCAATACCCACAGTCCAAAGACTTTTCAAAGTGGAACTATAGGTGCTTACTGATGCCTTCATATTGGAACAATGGTACTATTTTGTGTGTGTGTGCCTAAAGTCATAACTGCATGTGCTTGTGTCCTATAGCTATTGCAAAAGTAGGTATTGCATATCCCATGAACTGATGATGCTTGCTTTAGTTCTTTGAATAATGGCTCTTTAGAAATAATCAGTATTAGCAAGTTTTAAAAGTATTTCAGGACTTGTGTAAGGTATGATTTTATTTTTTTTTAATTTAATTTATTTTTTCTTTTAGGTGGCCTGGCTTTAGCTCAAGTACTATTTTTTTATGTGAAATACCTGGTTCTGTATGGTATCCCTGCCCTCCTCATTCAAATGGATGGACTCAAACCTCCAGCTCTGCCTTGCTGTGTCAGCCTGATGCACAGTTTCACTAAAATGTGGAGGTTAGTCATTATTGCTTTTCAGACAGTTTATTACTGATATATAGCAGTCAGTGTATAAAAACATGCATGCATGTGTGTTCATGGTCATACACATTCTTGCTTTCACATCCTTGTGCTTTTTCTCTTGCCTCCATGATTCATCTTTAGCACTTTCTAAATTAACTTCAACTTTATGGTTACTTTTTCACACTGCAGGGCATCCCTTTGAGCATTTTCATCCTCTTAATTGCTAGAATTAGACTCAGCCATCTTAGGGTCACTAACATAGCAATTATTTTTTTCCAGATATCTATTAAATGGTTCATTTTTCAGTCTTGGTCTAAAACCCACATTTCAGCTAGATATCCTTCCAGGGAAGGAAAAGGAATGGTTGATTAATCACCCTGTGAGGAAAGCTGTAGTTACAATGCTTTAATGTCTAGAGTCATACAGTAGAGAGTCTTCAGCACATTAAAAATACTGTGAAAAATGGTAATTGTTTATAATGTAGGATGAATTTCTGGATCCCCTTAGCTTTTAAAGAGTTTCAGCACAATATTTCACAAAAAAGTATCAGTTTTGAATCTTACAGTTGCTTTAAATCAGTGTTCACTGAAGTATTTTCCCTGAAAGTTTTCTCCCAGGTGGATTCTGCTTACTGTTTAGCCTGCGTGTAACGGTGCATTCACTTGACTTCTCCCCTCCCTTGTTTTCCTCTGCACTATCTCTAGTTCCTCCAGTCTGTGGAACGCTATGACCAAGACTTCTAGACACATTACCTAAAATGATTTAGACTTGTCAGCTTTTTAGTGCAGAGACTTCTCTTGTGTTGTGTTAGTGCAGAGCCTAGCACAATGGTGCTTAACCTGTTTGGTCTCCAGCCGCTTTGCGATATGAATAAAGCTTTTTCATTTCAGTCATAAAAACAGCAGGCCTGCTATTATCAGAGCTTTATTGGATGAGATTTTAATTTTGTTTTCGGCTTGAAGCTAGTTGTAACAAGAAGGCTTTATAGTTTATAATAGTTGGCAACTGTAGATATCTAGTATTCAAAGAAATGCAGCAGAAATAGAGTGCAGAAAACAGATGAACTGTTAAAAAGTATTTGAGCTACTAGCAAGTGCCTTGGTTTAAATTCTCTTTCAGAGTTTGAACTGAACTTATGACCCGCAGAGTTAATATAGAAAGCTGTGTTTTTTACCAGGCACTCTCTGGAGAGCAGCATCTCTTAAGCTGCTGGCCCTTGTAAGCAGAGTTGCAAAGAGCAGCGGTACTTTTTTCCTCCTCTCCTAGTTATTATTCCAGGGAATCTGTGTATGGCTCTGGAGGCACCAAATGAAACTGAACTTCAGCACAACTACTACTGATGCTGCTGTGTCAGGTAGTTGTAACAGACCATGAAAAGGTACTTTGTGCCTGCAGAGATGTGTGGTGTATCACAGGGTATTTAAAAAAAAATAAAATCATAACACTTATAAGAAAATTGAAACTAGTATCTAAGCAGAAAGTTTAATTTTTTACAGAAGGAAAAAATGTTAGCTGTGGATATTACCATTTGCCCAAGTATTTCATTCATATATGTATATGCTAGAAATAATAAAATTCTCTCATAGATGGGATTTGTTTGTTTGCTTTGAAGGCTGAAAAAAATCAGTTCACGTACAGCTGACTTGATTTCTTGCTCTCAAAGCTGTGTGGATAGTAGAATTTCCTATGACTGCTAGTGAATTATGGGTCATTCTCAATTATCTAAGAAATCTCACGTAGCTTGCCCTCTGAATCCATGAATTATGATGTCCTTATGCTTTTACAGTAAATTCTTCAATCACTACTACCCAGAGGCTTTGCAGTCTTTTTATGTGTTTTGGTATGTTATATAGGAATGTCAGTGTTAGAAGTGGGAATAGCCTTTGTTTCTAAACTGTATGACTGAACAGGACAGGAAGCGTGGAAATGATGGGTTTAGCATAAACACTAGCAAAAGATAGTGAAAGTAAATAGCTTGCGTTGTGAAGTCTTATGAACAATGACACTGTTAGAGATGTTAGACACTGTTAAGCTCATTAGAGATGAGCCTGG
>VYXH01006790.1:508548-551469 GCA_013397275.1 Burhinus bistriatus | reverse complement strand
CAACCTTGGTGATTCTATGATTCCAAATCCAGAGACTGAAGTACCTGAATGTAAGGACCAAGAAGGAAATGTTGCTGGTGCAGCCTTTACTCCATTGAGTCTATTGGACCTGGTTGGCCTCTATGTCCTATGAGGACAGGCTGAGAGAGTTGGGGTTGTTCAGCCTGGAGAAAAGAAGACTCCAAGGAGACCTTATTGCGGCCTTCCAGTACTTGAAGGGAGCTTGTAAGAAAGATGAGGACAACCTTTTTAGCAGGTCCTGTTGCAATAGGGCAGGGGGTAATAGTTTTAAACTAAAAGAGGGTAGATTTAGACTAGCTATAAGGAAGAAATGTTCTACAATGAGGGTGGTGAAACACTGGCGCAGGTTGCCCAGAATGGTGGTAGATGTGCCATCCCTGGAAACATTCAAGGTCAGGTTGGACGGGGCTCTGAGCAACCTGATCTAGTTGAAGATGTCGCTGCTCATTGCAGGGGGCGTGGACTAGATGACCTTTAAATGTCCCTTCCAACCCAAACCATTCTATGATTCTATGTCCCCTGGGTGGTTGTAGGGGGTATCTTAAGGAGACACTTCCTTGAGGCAGAGGCAAGAGCCCTGTGCTACAGGGTAGCCTTCACCCCGTGAGGGAGAGACATGATCCTGAAATGGAGGCTACCTCTATTTTCCTGCGGTGCCTCCCAGAACTCAGCGTGCTCCAGTCTCAGGGGCTGAACATTGGTTCAATTGCTCAATCAATGCTTGTGCAATTTGAAACTCTGGCTGCAAGAGACTTCTTACTTAATGTACATTTAGATCAGGGAATAGTGCCACTTTTCTTATGGAAACAATCTTACTGAATGAGAGTAAACGGTACCTATAAAGTTAGCCTTCATAACCTGTAAAACGTATCACAAATGGGTGGAAAAATGCTTCCAGCAAGCTCCTTTTTCAATTCCTTCAGAGGAGAAACAAGTTTATGGTTAACATATATAAGATCCTGAACCCTGTGGATTTGGCATTTACTAGCTTTAGGCCAATGAGAGAACCACAAATGCACATGTAGCGACTCCTCTTATGGAAATGTCATCTCCTTCGCTCCCCAAGAGCCAGCAATGTTTCCATTTATGAAAAACAGACCATCAAGTGGTGTGGTGGAACTTACCACCACAAACAAAGATCTTTGATGAAATCACATGGATAGGTTTGTTCGAACTGAACAGTATATAATTTGCCTGCTCCACAAATGGAAACGAAAGAAATCGGTGTGAGGTGGCTCTTGCAGGCTGGTGTGTGTCATATTGTTTATTTAAACAGATCAATGATTCTTGGAATCTACTATACAGCTTAATTCATGATGGAAATAGAAAATGGAAGATAAACGATTAAGCAGTTGAATAGTAAAGCCCCAAAGTTTTGCCTTTTTTTTCCCTTGCTTGAGGGATGTAGTTAGGAGTAAACATTTCCACTGGGACCTGGTGACTGTAACTGAAGTGTAAACAGTTTGCACTGGTAGTGCTAAGTCCCATCTAGAACTGATCTATTTAACAGTTCAGGCTGAAGCCACTGTCCTTAAAAAGGTATTTCTGCTGCACACTTATTTTGAAGCAATTATTTAAATTACTGTTACTGTCCTGTTTTCCACAGAGCTTGTCAGAAGTAAACCAATGTGATTTTACTTCAGGAAAACCCATGGAAGTTTTTTTCCCCTCAACTTACAGCCAGGCAGTCGGGAAGCTCCCTGAGGGGTTCAGGATCTCATGGCAAGAGGAAATCTGCAAAATCTCTCACCATTCCCTGCATTCAGTGCTGTGAGTACGGCTGTGTGGTTTAGTCCCGCAGGTTCATTTCTGCAACTCAGTATTATACACCTTTGGCTCTCAGGGTGTTGCTGATCTGGAGAAGCATACCACTTAAGATGGGTAAGAGTCTTAAACTAATTTTGCCAGTCTTAGAAGAAATCTTGTAGACAGACATGGGTAAAAGTTATTCGAGACATAACTTAAGGCAGGACAAATTCTAATGAAACTTGATTAAACTAGTAGTATAAATTAGCAACACAGGTGGGTTTTGGTGAACAAAAATATTAAAAATAATTCAGAAAAAATAGAAAAGTTTTTAGATAATGATCAAGGTGTTATCCTGTTGTGACTGTGAGCAATTAAAACATAGTCTTGCTGATGTACCAACTGTGGGTTAAATTCTGTAAGTAAACATGGGAAAACATAATGATAATCATAAATGTACTTAATTTTGCTTTTAAGTACCCTTGCTACCTATTTCTTTAAGGTATATTATTTTTTCCTCTGTCAGTAACTAGGCAGAATGGCCTGAAACCAAAAAACTTCTCTGCATACTTCATTCCACTTTTGATGGGTAAATTTTGGGAAGGATCAGGAAGCAATGGCTCCTTACCAGTCCTTTGAGAACTGCCCTATGTTAGGAGTTGTTTATGGAACTTTCTTACTTTTGCTTTTGTTTTATGAAGATGACAGACATAAAACATGGATCACTTGGACAAATGTGTTTTCTTCCAGTTAGAGAAAACTAAAAGGTAGTTTTCTAATGCTCACTTGAAGTGTTTCTTAAACCTCCATACATCTTTGTTAGCAAAGTAGTCTCTCATTAAATAAACATCAAAAAAGTGAAAGAGAGTCAGTTTCAGCTTCTTCCCAGTAATGAGCTGAATGAGTTGGGAAGAAACTTATCTCAGGCCAAGCAGAGATATTAGGCAATAGAGATGTGATATCTTTAGGGTTTTTGTTTGTTTGTTTGTTTGCTTCTTAAATCCTCATCAGTCAACAGGCTTTGGACTAAAATTACATTTTAAAAACATCTCTAAGCATTGAGTCCGTAAGGACAGCTGAGTTCAAGTAGTATCAATTATGACTTGTGTCTATATTTAAGACGTGAACTGTAACAGAAAGCGTGTTCAGATCCCGTAACAAGCTGAACAGTGTAACCAAACCCAGTCTCTCTCTCTCTGTTTTGAGCAGATGCAGGACTGTCACACGGGACCCCAGCTGCTGCCTCACCCCACAGGGAGAACCAGGGAAAACGCTGCTGAAGCCTCTCAGCCGGCACAGCCCGTGAGGGCAGGGCTTTCTGCTTAGCTGTGTGCAGTCTGACTCCTGGGCTGTATCTGAGGAGCTGCGTGTCCTCAGCTTTCTCCTTTGTTAATGTGAGTTTTCTCCATGGAGATACTGAATGGCAAATCCTGAAACAGGTATAGCTGCTTACCTTCTAAATGTCAATCTGCCGCAAGACACGTCTGCTGAAAATATGGTGAGAGCAGTTCCTAGGGGACACATAATGGAACCACAATAAATCAGAAGCACAGGAAACTGAATGGAAAAAGAAACACTCTCTGTGTACACTAAAACAGTTACTTTATTATGATAAGCTGGAGCTGTAGCAGAGCTGTGAACTTTGTCAAATAAGGCACCCCACAAAGCCTGAGATTTTGCGACTGCTTTTTGGTACACTGTGCTTCAATCAAGTGAATAAAGGCTTAAATAGAGCTGGCAGCAAAGCCGGAGCCATGACAACAGCAGCCAGTACTGTGCCCCACCGAGCCAGCGGGAGATGCAAACGTCTGGAAGGGCTGGGATGGCTGGGGGAGCTGTCACGAACAAATGCTCCACCGTAACTCTGAGCTGCAGCATCTCTGATGGATGTCTCAGCAAGCTGGCTGCTACCCACATTATCAAACATATTTCTGTACAGACACAGAAGAACAAAAATAGCTACTCATTTCTTGTTAGATGTCCATAGCCAAGATATTCCTGTCCAGATTAATAAAGTCATTACTAATTTAGAAAAGCATGTCTCCTATATCTCTTTATACAAATTCTACCTCTGAGGTGATAGCTAAGCAGCAGGAGGTTTTAGCGCACCACCTGCGGCAGCCTGCCTAACAGCCTCCCACGGCACTGACCGAAAGACACGGGTGGTCTCCAGACACCAACTGTAGATGTGCAGGCAAAGCAGCTGACACCGCACCTCTAAGCTGTACTTACGGGGACTTGGAAATGTATAATGCTATATTAGTAAGTAAAGCCTCTAGTTAGGCTGACTTAAAGTAGCTTTTAATCTTTGCTAATGAAAATCTGCAGTTAAGATCTTAAGTCTTTTTCCCATTTTCCAAATACTTTTGCAGCTTTGGGAGCAATCCAATACCCATTGACTTAAAAGCAAAAATCTGACTGGAGAGCATTAATTCTGCTGACAGTCCTGTGCCCCTCCCAGAGGCTGCCCAACACGGGAGGGCTCCCAAACTCCACAGGGGCTTCCCTGACCAGCCTAATGTGCCACCGTATTCGCATGAGCCTCCTGCACGTGCCGCTCACAGTGCAGAGTCAGCAGGAACTGCACGTCAAGCTTTGGCATGGGACGAGGTGTCCACAGCTCAAGTTGCTCCTGCAGGTACCTCTTTCCCTTCTAAAGCAATTTTGAGGCTTTTGCACAACCGGAGCCTCGGGTTCTAGTTTTTACAGTAGCAAAAGTTGCATACTCGTGGGCTGAAAAAAGACTAATTAGATTTGTTGTGTTTTCACTCTTCTGCTTAGCCAGAGTGGAGATGAACCTCCAAGCAAAATAATCTGCAGCCTCAGGGGACCTTTGGATTTGGCACTTGAGCTTCACTCCATAAGGATACCTTTTGCCAGCGTGTCTGAGCTAGAACTAGAAAACCCGGACATGACAGCTGAGGAGAAGGAGAGTAGGTTAGGAAGCACTAATGACAGCAGTTCACTTTCAGACCCCCCCTCCCCATACCTGAGAGAACTGAGTAACGAGTTTTGACTGGAGTAATGTTAACACATCTGTGGCTTTCCCCCTTCTGCCGCCCCGAGGCTGCCTAGCCGAGGAGCAGAGCGTGGCGGCTCTGCTGGCGCTCTGCCGCTCATGTCGTTTCCCTTACGTTGGGAAGATGTCTGTGCAATGTTTTAAGTAAGTTTAAAACTGCTCAGCTCTGCAGCCTCAGGAGGGCCAGCATGTACTTGGAGGCAGTCAGTGTGGGGAGGTGTCGTTAGGCACAGGGGACTGATGGCAGAGTGGTCCCCGGGACGGGACTGAGCCTCTTCAGTGTGAACATCAACAAGTCTCTGAGTTAAACCCAGTTTCATTAAAGTCTCGTTGTATCCTTATGTCATACCTAGAGAGACAGCGACCAGGAGGAAACCTGACTTAAAACTCTTCAGGAAGACACCACCTCCACCGCTGAGTCGGGAGCTCTGTTTCTGCAGCAGAGCGCGATTCCAGCCTCTGTGCTCGAGTCCTGAGGTGGTGTTTCAGCAGGCCAAAATAAGCCTATTTAATGAGGTCCAGGGGGCATTGTGCCTCTTGCCAGCTCCTCATTAGTGAGCTGACTGCACTACAAATAGGCAAAACCCCATCAACCTAGTACAGTCAGATATTGCTGCTGGGTCTGTTGCTGATTTACAAAGATCAGCTGTTCTGGGTTAAGCAATCACATATGGGAACTTGTCGGGAACTTCCTTGAAGTAAGCCCTAAAGTAAGTTACATCTTTATGAGAAAATATTTAAAAATAAAACCATATGAAGAAGCATGCAGGAGTAAGGGCTGGAAGTGGAAAGACAGCTCTGTTTGTTTTGCTATAACTCACTGTCCTCATCTGGCAAACAAAAAGTAAGAAGAAGCAACTCCTAAAAGTGAAGTTTCAGGGGTGAAGAAAATGGAGATTATTCCAAATTTAGCATCAAAGATTTTTGTTGATTTTAAGATTATTTCTCCCTCCCTCTCTCTTCTTTTTTCTCCGCTCTCTGGGCAGCAGAACTTAAGTTTTCTTGCCTGCGTTTCTGTTTCCCTAGTTGTGAGAAACATATGTATGGGGCAGGCAGCGACGGTAGGACATGAGAGCCGATGGACACAAGTGGTTCATCTGTCTGTCTGGGATGCTCCTGGATTCCGCAGGCGTTCTCAGCAGCCTCAAGAGACTCCCGCAGAATATAGACTGGAAACCAAGGCTGCCCCATTCTCACATAAACACCGCAGCTGCGAACAGCAGGGGACATGGCATGGCAGTTACAGAGCCTCCCTGAAAAAGGTGAATGTTCCTTGATTTGTATTGCTAAAGATGAAAATTCTAATTCTCCATTCGTTAGGGTATTTATTAATTAATTAATACAGCTGCTGTATTCTGCATGATATCTTGGCCTTATTAAACACATTGGGGGTGTAGCTGTTAATATAGGAATACCAGCTCCAGGGTCTTCTTAAAACAGACAGCTATGCTATTTAATACCTTTGATAATGTTACCAAAATTTTATTAAAAGTCTACTTCAAATTATTTCTTAATTTATTCCACTTGAGAACTTCTTCTGTGGAAAAGTTCAAACCTATTTTTAATTCTTGTGTCCCTCCTGTTCCTGTTACGCATTCCCAGTCTTTACCAAGCCTTGGTCTTAGTCTGTCTTTTACCATTACAAAAAGCCCCGCTTTCTCAAATGGGGCATCCCGCCCATGGCACCTTTCCCACCTTTCCACTGACTTCCTATCAGTAAAGTGCTGTAGTCTATAAAAGTACCCTTTGTAATTATACTTTTTTCTATTTTAATCAATCCGATTCCCCATATCGTGTTTCTTCTTTATGATATTCCTGTCCTCCTTGGTATGTACTCTTCTCCCAGTATTGTATCACCAGCACGATTGCGCAGCAAGGGCTTTATAAGACATCTTCCCTGACAGGGCACTCAATGAGATGGAGCCCATTACTACTCCTAAAGGCACACTCTGTTTTAATGTCCTTCCAGTCCAGTACTTCACATTTTGGCAAAACTTCTTCTTGTGGTACAACCACTAGTTTCCACCAAATTAATTATTTCCCAGGTATTAATTGAAGTTCAGGCACATTAACACTATTGTATTTCTTCATTTCTTTATGTCTTCAAAAAATAAAACACAGCAACAAAAAAAAATCTTCAACATTCATTCAAAGATCAGTTTAATGAGTTTGATACAACTGATCACTATTAAGCACATGCTGTATTTTAATCTCTTTTTTCTTTATAGATCTTTTTAATTATTTCATGTTAAACTCATCCTGGTCTCAATGGCAACGACATATCAGGCAGTGATCGGAACCGTTATTTTTCCCTTTTTTTGTAAATGGAAGTTCTCCCTTTGCTTTTTGTCTGTCATGAGGCACCTCAGGTTTGATCCTGTGCCAGTTCTTTCAGTATTCTGGATAGAGATTCCTTGTGTGAACACATACATTTCAGCCTTGGATGAACCTTGGATATGGTAATTTTAGTTTCAATAGTCGCAGTTCATTAGCCAACCATAGTTTTGTCCCCATATTCTACTTCGTCATCTTTATTAAAAACGTAGGCACATTACGTTTCATTTTTGGGCTTAAAATTCTTTAAACTTTATACCATTCTTACTGTATAACAGTTCTGCTTCATTTTTTTCCTGTTTATTTTTTCTATTTATTTAGTTAATGATCCTTTTAGAATGCATGTTTTAAATTGAATTTGCAAATTTGACCTGAATTTATATTTTGGCAAACCGCTTTATTGATTAGCTCTTTGTCCATTGAAACATGAATACTTTCTTTTCCAGCCTATCTGTATTTACCTGGGATCTAATTTAAAGCAGACTCATAAGTGCAGTAGAGCTATCATTCTGCATATATTTGTCAAAAATCTGCACTTATACAGAAGCAGATGAATATATTCATTCTGAAAATGAAAATCAATAGGATATTAGCAGGAGCAGGTGGTTCTAAAAAGGCAGATAGGAGCTAAAAGCTTTTTATAAGCAATTGCTGGATACCATTTCTTTGACAGTAAGCATAAACAGAAGAAAATAAGAGCAAGCTTAATTTTTTAATCTTGTTGATGGACAAGGGCATTTAAAACATTTGCTCATCAGAATAAAAGAAAACACATCTTAAACAGGAGGGTTTTCAAGATACAAATTTAAAGCTCTTGTAAACAGGGAATATCTGTCCTCTCAGTCCACTAAGGAGTTAAATTTCTAACGAATATTTTTGCAAGTGTTTTCTAAAGACTTTTGCAAAAGATGAAAAGAATTGCTGACATCACATTTCTAATAGAAATTGAGAGGTACAAGCTATATTATATAAGCTGATGTTATGCCAATTTTGTTTGTGTACTCATTGATAAAATTTTCTAAAAAATTTAGTCCTCTTGCTAAAAAAAAGGCCTGTATAGCACTATGCATATAAACACTAAAAGGAGATAATTTTTTTTCCCAGGTGACTAATACAGGGCATAAAAATTAATTATTTTAAAAAATTAATCATAATGACTATTTTATGCCTGAAAGGATGGACTAGCATTTAGGTGCCAAACGACTTATGCCAAAATCCTGTCAGCTGCAAAGGTATTGCTAATTTTTATACCTGCAAAAGCTGAACAGAGACATGAGGTTTGAGGTTTGTGAATTCACTGAGAAGTGAGACAGCTGTAAACACAGGCGCCAAAATTAGTCTCTTTTTACTGAAAATACTGTTTGTGCTCTGCAGTATTTGCTTACAGCTCTTGGATGTTGGCTAAGGACACAAGTCTTATCCTTGCATGACCTCTCAAGGATTATGCTGGGCCTCACCAGTGTTGTCTAGCCAGTGGACAAAGACGTGTATTCAAAAGCTGGACCTTCCCTTTGGTACCAGGAGTTACTAGAATAACTCCTTAGAAAAGTAACTCTTCAGCAAAATGTCAGACTTGTGAAGGCTTATGGTCTTCTCATTGTACCTGAGATGACTGCCTGCTTCTTACTAAAATGCGCAGCAGTCAAAGGAAGGTCTTTTCCAACCTAAATGGTTCTATGATTCTATGATTTCATTATAGCCATAACATCTCTTATATTTTTTGTGCTTTTCTAAAGTTTGGATTTGTAAACTATATAAATCACACCTGTTGCAGAGATGAGATGGGCATGAATTGCAGGAAGAAACTTTTCTTGCATTACAGGAGAAAAAGGAGCATACAGACTCCCTTCTAATTTAAATATGCACTGACACTGGATGTTATGAATACACTTGGTTCACATTTTGAAGATTTTACAAAGGTAAATTTTACAAAGGAAAGGACCTCACAAAGAAAAGTATGTTAGGGACTTCAAAATGAACAGCAATCTTTTCAGCTGAAAAATAATGAGCAGAGCAAGGAAATCATATATTAAATATCACTTTCCTCATGGAAACTGTCCGGTGATGTTTTCCTTGCCCTCAATTAAATAAAAAAAAAACCCAAACAAAACGTGTCCAGAGTAGGGCAACAAAGCTGATGAGGGGTCTGGAGAACATGTCTTATGAGAAGCGGCTGAAGGAATTAGGATTGTTTAGTCTGGAGAAGAGAAGGTTGAGGGGAGACCTTATTGCTCTCTACACCTACCTGAAAGGAGGTTGTAGTGAGATGGGAGCTGGTCTCTTCTCCCAAGTAACTAGCGATAGGACAAGAGGAAACGGGTTCAAGTTGCACCAGGGGAGGTTTAGGCTGGACATTAGGAAAAAGTTTTTCACTGAAAGAGTTATCAAACATTGGAACAGGCTGCCCAGGGAGGTGGTCAAGTCACCATCCCTAGATGTGTTTAAAAGTCGTGTAGATGTGGTGCTTGGAGACATGGTTTAGTGGCAGACCTGGTAGAGTAGGGTCAATGGTTGGATCAGATGATCTTAAAGGTCTTTTCCAACCTAAACGATTCTATGATTCTATGAAATGATTTTACGTGATATTATGATTATGTATTTTCTTGAAGTATTCACAAACACACCTGACAATCTCCTTAACAAGTTTGTTGTTTATGGCTCTGATGATCTGCCATGGTAGATATTAAGATACAAATGAAAAATCTTTAGAAACAAGGTTTCCAAGAACAGGCCAGTAGAAAAGTCAACAACCGAGATTTAGCTCAAGCCATCTGAACAAAGTACATAACAAAATAAGGCACAGAGGGAGTGATATATGAAATGTGTGAAATTCTTAGTAAGATAAGAGAAAGAGGGCTGTGATTTGCTTTTGTTTCTGTGTCTTTAGAAAGATTTTTCCCTTCTGATTCCCTAGCCCATGTCCCAACACCGTGTTATTTCTTACGCTCTACCTGAGGCAACGGGACACTCGTCTGAGGCCTCTGAGTATTACTGTAGTCTTAACTGCTGGGCTTCGGTCCCAATGCTGACATTCGCTTCCTGTGAGCCTGAGTAAGCAATCTAAATGTATCTGAATCTAAGTTCAGCAAACTATAAAATGATGAATATTATCTTTACTGGCATCACAGAGAGCTTTTTGCACTTTCGGTTTCATGCAAAATATGATACAGAAATATTGCCATATTTATACTAAAAACACAAGGACTCTACTGCCCCTTACTTAATATCGCATTAGTAAATTTCTGGTCTATACAGTAAACAGCGGTTAAGACCATCCATTTCACTGTCAGCTTTTTCACTTATATGTGAGTCTTCTGTGGTTTTACTTAAGGATTCATATTCAATTTTTCTTATTTGAAGTCTGGTCTGCCAAGGTCTTTTCCTTTTTACTTAGCTGTTTGCCTCCAGTCTGCTGACCTGTGCTTCAACATGTATTTTTTCTGCACCATTGAGTGTACTGGACTCAGGAGCCAGTGCATCAGCTTTTACATCTTTATTCCCTCTTAGCCCTTTTCTGTTTTGGCATTATCACATAGTGTTCCTGCTCTGAAAGTTATGAAAGGTTAATCACAGATGACAATATGGGTATCAAGCAAAAATATTAACTAGCCTGTTGTCTGCTCATGCATACACTAATTATATATAACACGGGCACTTTTTAGGTAACAGTTATGCTTCACTAATGCCTGTTCAGCACTGCAGAGAGAGTGGAGAGAAAATCCTTTGCAGAGCGGTGGATTTCTTATGACAGATTTTAGGTTGCCTTGCACTCAGTCATGACACTTCAAAGACTTCAGAGAGATTGCCCATCCTTCAGAGATCCAGGGGCAGAGGTGATGATAGATTTGAAAATTTATAAACAATTTTTGCATTCCAAAGCAGCTTAGAAAACGTTTGCTGCATGCTGGGATTACCGAGTGCCACTGGGCCGGGCTGGCAGCCTGGCTGGGTGGGATGCACCTGGCGGGTGGTGACTCAGGTGTGTGCATTGGAAGAAAATGGCACAAATACTTTTTTCAGGTACAGTCGAGGCAATGGGTTTGACCCCGATCAGATCTAGGGACTTAAAGACAGATTGGCTTAATCATGAGTTTAATGACTCAGCGTACCAAGGTGATGCAGAATCCATCTCTCAAAAAAACTGGTCTAGGAGCAGGCTGTGAATAAGCCAGGATAAAAAATTAGTTGTGAAGCAAGAAAGTAAGTATCTTGAGGGTTCACGATGACATTGATGCCTGAGGCAAAGGTGGAGGCAAAAACTGCAGCCTGATGATGTCTCTACAGGTTACATAGGTCCAATACCTGCAGCAGTTTCTGATCCATTATGAAGAAAAGAGATCCTTAAGAAGAAAGCTTGGATCATGGAGATTATTGAGCCAGGAGATCCATAGAAGCAGCTGTAGACTTAAAGAAAAACAGATGAAACTATAAAAGGAACAGGGGTATGCAGCATATGAAGCAGATGCAGTGATTAAAATAAGGGCAGCAGATTGTTCTGAAGGACATTTCTGTCACTGAGCAGCAAAACCAACCAGCTCTTTGGAAGGTTTCCCCAGCATAAATATTACATCTCACTGGAGCAGGAATTGCCAAGGACTGTAAGATACAAGCAAAATTTTTTCAGTGTGAAAAAGGCATGAGCCTGCCCTGTTGAGATGGAGTGCCGTTCAGGTAGTCCGTCAGTGGCTAATGACAGATAGGGAGAGAGATGCTCCAATTCAAACGAAACTAAGGGGAGCCTGGCACTGGTACACCCCCCCCCTCCCCGGAAGCTCGTTTTTCTACATGACAAAGTGTGTGTGTGTGACACTGGGGATGCAAACAGGGAGCTGCAGCACTGAAAGTCGTCCCCGCCCCGAATCCCTGCCTGGCCCAGATTCAGATGCCCGTGGAAACGGTGCACATTTGCAGGCTTGGTGTGGTCTGGCCAAATATCACGGTCCAATGCTCTGGAAGGAAATTCTGCTCAAGAGAGACAACTTTATGGTTAAAGCAATTGGGTTTGATACAAAAAGTAAATATTCAACCTGCATGTGCTATCCAAAGAGAACAAAGAGAAAGTAGGATGAGTCTTTTGGCAAGCCTGCTTTTGGTGTGGTTTGGTGATTGTTTTATAAGCTCTGTAGGAAACGTCCTTGTAGCCATTTTGAGAACCTGGAAGTATAAAATAATAGTAGCAGCATTAGTAATAAATAACCCATTAATTGATTGGAAAATGCTGTTTTTTAAAATGATTTGCAAATACCTAAAACAGTGATATTATCACTGTTTCATGATCTTTTAATTTTGACATAATTTTTGTACTAAAAGAATTCCTTTCTACACAGGAACATTACAAAAAAGCAGCGAAATATCTACACTACTTCTTTTTCATTTGTTTTTGTTTTGATTGATTCCCTGCACTAGTAAAGTAGCCAATCAGATAGGTGTAATAGCACCTTCTAGGCTTAGCTAGCCCAGACCTGCAAACATTTCATAGCCTAAAGGAGACTGCTTTAGGTTCAGATTGCTACCAAATAGATCAAAAAAACCCCCTTTCTGCCAAGGGTCTGTAATTCTTTTTTCTCACAGCTCTTATCTCCTTTTCCACCTCGTTTTCTATTTCTTTAAGACAATCACTTCTTTCTTAGAGGACTTCCCGGGTTCTGTTTCCTCTAGTTAATGATTATCATGCTGTTCTTCAGTAGATGATTAATTAAATTAAAACACTGTAGAGAGACTTGGTCTTTCTTACTATGTTTGTTGAGCTATTTAAACAAGAAGAGTGATTTTTTTGAAGTGTAATGTCACTGAAATTGCTAAAAACGTATTATTCTCAAAATCCTATGAGATTTGTTTGTCTCACCACTCTGTTCAGGTCTGAAGGATTTTAGACAAGTGCTGAGCTATGTGAATTAGCTTTTTTTTCATATTTTGGAAACTTTATAATCTTAGGGTACTCTGAGCTGTCACTGAAGTAGTCTGACAAGAAGATTAGAATGACTAAATGATTTGGCAAATGCATTACAGAGATCAAAACAAGAAAGCAATAACAAAAACCGAATGAGACTATGCTGTGTATCTTAGTCTCTGTACATTACACTTAGAAACAAAAGCTTCTTTTGGCATTCCAGATTCAATATACTCCTCAGAGATGCCTGCTGCATTAGATCCTACATCTGTGTGGATGTATCTACTATGGTGCCCCCTTTAAAAAGCTGCTACTTCCCTAGCATGTCTTTACTTTGATATTTACTTCTTTTTTAAGCAAGTTGTTTAGGCACTGAGATAAGGGAAGATGAATGCTTAGCTATTTAAATATATCAGCAGTGTTTGTTTTTAAAGCAGCTGGCAAGACACTTCTTTTCCTTTAGAATACTTTGTTGGTCTAAGCAGTTGGCACATGTATTCAATTTTAACAGCTTCTCATATTAGTGTCTCAAAAGGCAGCAAAGCATATTTTTAAAGTAAAGTATATTTTTATTAGAGTTTGGGTTAACTGTAGTCCCTTCTCATGTTTACACACATTTAACACCAACAGTGTATTTTTTGCAATGCTTAAAAAAGTAGGGTTTGGAATGCTACAGTCAGTGATAGCCTGTAAACACTGTCAGCATTGTATGAATAGGATCGCAAGGAGTAATGCTGGAGAAGGTGTGATTTGGCAAGCTGATACTGTGGTGGAGTAGTAGCCCATGGAGTGGCTCTGAGTGATGCAGGGACTATGTAATGCCTTAAAATGATTCTTCTTCCTTTCAGTCAACATGTTGTCATATAGAAAGACCAGGATTTGTCTTCAAAAGAAAATATTGTGGTTCTGTTTTCCTTATAGAGAGTATGTTTCTCATTTTATTTCAAAACATACGAGACATGGCACACTGTCTCACTCAGCTCACCATCTGCTAACCCGCCATGGAGTTACTATGACTCACAAGCTACAGAGAATGTGCTGATATTTTAGCACTTCAGCAAAAAATGTATGTACTATTACACTTGACAATGATACTGTAGCTGTGCATGGGAAACTACTGATCATTGTGAGACAGCCGTTTCCTCTGGGCCCAACAGCCCAACAGTAAGAGAAGAAGGGCCAGAGCGTTTGATCTCTGCACTCCAAGAGCTTGTTACGGGTTGGGCTACGTCAAATCCAAAATAGGGAGGGGGAACCAGAATGACACCTTGCCAACCAGGGAGTGTTCTGTCCATCTGCAGACTAGACCCGGTTCTTTTAACATGCAAACAGTTTAGCAGCACTTTTTAGAAACACAAAAACTTTGCTTTTTTATTCTAAAACTGAAATAATAAAGATTTCCTGTAGATTTTTTTCCTGATTTTGCCACTGTTCAATTAGGTGTCAGTGGAAATTTTCCTGTCTCCCAGGCACATTTCTGGAGGAGCATCTTTCCTCCACCTTCTTGGTTTGTTTGGTCTATTTAGCCTTAAAGTGAGGGGCCACTGACTGCCTCCTATTGCTTGGCCATGGCTTTGCCCAAAGGAGTTTCCAATATCACCTGGAGCCCTTTGACCTTAAGCTATGGTATTTCTCTGTAACAGAAGCAATTTGCTGACCTTGAATGTGAACGCCTGTTAGAGAGGGAATCCTCAGAAGACACATATACCTGCTTTAATATTATGTGTCAAATATTTCTGTTTGTTTAGATTCTTGTGGCACATTTAACCATCTGAGGCTTATTCACAAGAAATAACAAGGAAGCACATTCCTCCATGCCTGAGTTAAATGGTTCTCACTTTGAGAGTTAAATTTTTGGGAAAAAATTAGAACTGAATTTTAATTTATTTTATCATATTTTTGTAAGCCTACAGCAGGCCACTTATGTCCAATTTCTAAAAAACCCCAAGTTTTTATAATTAAAAATAAAAAAATTCTTCAAGAACAAATATTAGACAGCCTAAGTTGTAAACAGCACCGCACCATGAGATCTGTACAATGCATCAAAGCTTCCTCTGTGTCACTCATTTGTCCCTTTCCTTTTCCTGAATTCATAAATTCTAAGATACTCTGTAATAAAAAGCTCAGGATTTTCTATAGTTTGTAAAAGACCCATGAACAATCAGAGAGACTGACTTAAAGCACTTCAAAGCAATACTGTGATGGACTGCAATGCTAGGGCACTATAATGGACTGTAATGATAGGAAGGGGTGAGAGTTTGCTGCAGCAAAATGGGAACTGATAGGCAAAATAATATCAAGTGAACGATGCAGGGTGTCAAACTGCATCATCCAACTCATCATTCACTTTATGTTTTGAAAGACCGGTATTTATCGGCTGCACTTACATCCCCTACCTANGCTTCATGAAAAAAAAACCACCCTACCCTTTCATTTTGCCCTTAAGGAGGGTAAGAATTAACGGATTGGGAAAACTTTTGCTGGAACTTTTATGAAATTCTCTGTAAAAATGAAGTCTTTAGTGAAATTAGTCTCAGAGACCACGGGCTGGGATAGTTGCCGTCTCCATTCAGGATATAACTTCAAAGCAGCACACTCTCCCAAAGCCCGTCAATTCTTTACCAGTAATGACACATTCAACCATGGCTATTATAAGAGCCATTATATAAATCTAGGCTTTCTTTCAATAAAGTAGTCTCTGCTTTTGTCAAGTAACAAAAATAATTGTAACTTTAATACGTAAGTGAAGAAGGAGGGAGGCATATGCTACGTGTTTCACTGGGCTTCAGCAGCCCTGGCTGCTGGCTCCAGCACTGCCGTGATCCCACACGCTGCCTTTGGGCGCGCCCAAACCCTGTGAATAACAAGGGAATAGTACAATAATGATGACTTTTGATCTTTTGGGAGAACATTTTCATAGAAGTGCTCTACACCAATGTAGCTTGGTAAAATCTGGTATGAGTAACACTACTGCTAACATACCACTACTCCTGTTACCCACATAATGGAGGGTCAGCGATCTGGATTTTCTATCTAATGGGACTTCATTATCTCTCCTTCATTAGCTCTCAGGGAAATAAATCACCGTGACAGGGTCAGAAACCACAGATGTCTGCTCTGTTTTGTCCCTTATGTGCTTTGCTGTGAAATTACATGTACGCCCTGGCTCAGTTTATTCACTCTGCATCAGTCAGCGGCAGCCCTGCCTTGTCATGTTTCATAGTGTGATATACGAGACATGCAAAGTCAGTTTGTTTCCTATCAGGACCCCCATAGACAGCTATATTTTCAAAGACTGGGAGGGCTATTAGACAAGATCATTAGAAATATTCTGTTACTTTGTGACCTATGGGCTATTCTGTATGAAAAAGAGCCCAGTTGAGACAGGAAGCCAATTAAAGAAGACCCATTAAGAAGCATATGACATGCAAAAATACATGTCATGGTTTTGTTAATACCATTAGTACGCCAGTGCTACTGCAATGCTAGAAGATGCTCAATTTTTCCTGATCAGTTATTCAGGAAGCTTCACACATAATGCATCACTTTCAGGATGTGCTGTGAAATCAATAAGCTGCAGGTCGCTCTGCCAGGGTGGGCTACTTGAGCAAGTGGAGGAAGGTTTACCTAATTTTGGCCAGTTTGGCGTGGAATTGTGGGGTTCCACCAGTAGCAGACAGCCTGCTCTGTAGCTCTTCTCTTACTAAACAGACTAGTTCAGGTTGTCCCATAAAATTTAACACTTTTCTGTTACAAGCACCCGATAACATTACTGAAGGTGATTTAAAAACAGCTTCCTCCAAACCAAGAATTATTTATTGTCCAAGTTCTGTAATGCCCAGAGCAAAGGACTGAAACAAACCAACCCAGAAATATTTAGGTCCCTGCAAACACCTGCACATTTTTTGTGCTTGGAGCCTGGTTCTTTATACTGGTAAATAGCGACTGCTCTGCTGCCTTGCCACAAGGGAAGCTTGCAGCCCATAGTATCTTTAAGCCAGCGATCTTAGATGAAGAATATTTCTGGACTAACTCGACCCAGGCCAAGGACATTTTTTAATTAGACCAGCTGAAACAGTTAGTGGCCAACTATAACTCTTTGATCATAGAATGTCACAAGATGAAGCAACTACTGAGATGCCCATGCTAGCTAATGAAATAAATTAATAAAAGTACCCATAGTCTCCCAATCACTATAATATCTGCTTAGTGATTGTTTCTCCTCTCCTGAGAAAACTGCTTAGTGGGCACGTCTGGCTCTGGAGAGAAAAGCTACAGCAAGACCTAAGGAGGATATGAAGAGTGACAACTGAGGTGGACTTTGTCTTTATTAAAAAATGGAGAACTACTGCAACTATAACATTTTATTGTTTTAAGGTATTAAAAGACATTTGAAAAAGGCTAAAACTTCAATAATTAAAAGACAATAGCTTTTTTGATAGATTTTTGATGATAGCTTTTTTTAACAAACAAAAGGAAAGAAGAATTTTAAAGATACGGAGGAACAACCAGGGAAAATGGAACATGATGTCTGGAGAATGAAAAAGTGGAAGTCAGGGTGAAAAAGAAAACAAAAGGAAAGAAATAAGGATTTGACAGTCATTTATGTTCAGCTTGTCTACAATAATTCCAGCGGAAAATCCCAGGAGCAATTCTTCAGCCGATTAATACAAATCCTTATTTCAAACGGCTTCATTTTTCAGAGCTGGTATGTCACCCGTTTTATTAAACTATCCTTTTTCTTGTTATGCAGCAAATATTGCTTCCTCTAAAACCCTACAGCATTTTCTAGATAGTGGAAGCCGCTTCCAGATGGTGTAATCCTCCCTTTGGAGACGTACAATGAAAGGCTGGGTGGGAGAAGGAGCGTGTCTGTAACACAAGGTGGGAGTCAACGCAGGCCTGGGTCGGGCACGCACGGTGTCAAAGAGCAGGACAAAAGCATGTTTGTGGCTACCGTGATCATAGCGATACCTAATTAAGTGTGGCATCATTTGGTATTGCATTGAAAGAGAAGTTTGCGGGAGCAGTTTCCAAGTTTGATATTCAGTAAAAACTTACTGGCTGGGTCAGTTTTCAGACAGAAATTTATTGAAGCTGTGTTACACAACTCAGTCTGTGATTAGTCCCTTAAATAAGGAATCTGATTTATAAAAGGGCATAGTGTGAAGCAATTATGATTTGTGTATAAATGCCTGATTTGAAATCCATGGTAGTTGATGGGAGTCTTCAGTTTCACTGTGATGCAACTCTTGAAATCATAGTATTTTTTAAATAACTGTTGTTTGCTCTGGGATTTCAAAACTTCCCACACAATAAAAGAGACATTGAAAGGGCTAAACTAGAATAGAATCTAACCATTAAGCTAAAACTACAGCAGCTTTCTTCCAAACCAAGTGTTTATTGCCAAAGGTTTACAATGTCTAGGTTTAAAATAAATCAAAACTTATATATTTAGGCCCTTGCAAACAGCTGCAAATTTCTTCTCTCTGAAGCCTGGTTCACTAGACTAGGAAATCCAAAATGCTGTACCCCAGTTCTTGTCTACCAGCTGATATTTAAACCTATGCTTATTTAATCAACACATGTAAATTGAAAACCAATGGCTCCACTAAATGATATCATTGGTTCTGAAAACATACATTATAGAATCATAAAATGTTTTGGGTTGGAAGGGACCTTAAAGATCATCGAGTTCCAACTTCCCTGCCATGGGCAGGATTCATTCTAGATTAAAACCCAGAATTAACTGCTCGCTCCTATGTTTACTTTCTGACAGTATCTGTGTCCTTTTTGGGTGATACTTGGAAGCACGTTAAGTGAACATAAGGACTCTCACCAAAGTCATGTTCACCGTGACCATAAAATGTTAACATTAAGGTCCAAAATGTTAATATAAGACCCCAAAATGGCAATATTAACATTATAATATATTAATATCATATTAACATAGTATATTTAGAGTTCTAGAGTCCTCATTTTGATATAAACCAAAACTATGTTGGACATTTCATCCAACTGCATGCAGTTTAGCATTTGGATTACAGGCTTTTGACCCTTACATACAGGCTTCTTTATTTTCAGGGCAGAGAATAGACTCCATGTGACCTCCTTCCAGGAGCAGTTAATGCTAAAGTCATAAAACTAAGTGAGCTTTGCAGCAGAACACACATAAAGGTACATCACAACTTGTTTTGCTTTTGCCGAAGCAGCAAATCATTTGCAGTCAAAGAAAGCCATACAATATATTTTCCAAACCAGGTTAAATGTGCTTTATACATTCAGAAAACATACTGTCAAAATAATTTAAATGCTGTGTATATGGTGATTTTTAACACACTAGATGAGTAAGTATTTTGGAGAAAAACTGTGAAACCTTCTAAGTTGAAACAGAACGGCAACTCTGTGCCAGTTTGAAATGTGACATGTATTTCTACACAGATATTTCTTTGATACATATCAAAAGCCATTTTCGACACCTTATTTAAAAGAAAATATTCCACACTTTAAGAAACAACTCTGTATTAAGTGGAAAATGGTTTAAAGTGCACCCTTGACTTTTCTGTTGGAGCAATGATTTCAGCAGATGTTGAAATCTTGTCATATGTTCCCGTGATTCCATAACCCAAAGGCATCTCAGGATCCATGCCACAGTTCAACATCCTTTGAAGCCAATATGAGTCCTTCCATTGACTTCAATAAATTTGGGATTACAACCAAAATTTCATTCTAATGTGAACTACGTTCACACTGCATTGGTTTTAGATCCATCCATTATTTTTTTTTCCAATACCAGTCATAAAACTCAAACGGTAGAGCAGATTTCTTTTCTCACTTCTCCTGGTCAGGTATTTCCATCTCTTTTTGGCTCGCTGTCAGTATTTTCTGAGATGCATTCAGACACTGTTATAAAGTCCAGTGACCTCCTGAGGAAAATGCTGAACTCAGCCAGGAGTGGTTTCATATAGGTGATATAAATGGGGCACTATACACTTAATGTTAGATGTACCCAGTCTTGGAAAAAAAGTTTGGACTTCCATGGTCATTAACTTTTACATGTGGAAAATCATGGAACTGAATACACCTCTGTCTTTTGTGAAATTTCCAACTGTAAAATTACTGTGTAGCAGACTAGGTATAATAAATTGTTTCCTGTAAAACTATAACATCAGGCCACCATCCTGTTAACATAAGTTATGTCTTGTGAGTTACCCTGATACTGCTCACTATTATCTCTTTTGTGAGAGACCATAATGGAAATTCTCCTTCTTCTGTTACGCAGAGGAGGAAAAGTCTTTCTTTAAGGCTGTTCTGCAGCAGGACTTGGAATAGGCCACCACGGGGCAGCATATGCCATTTCCGCTTTTCTAGGGATTTTCTGATGTAAGGATCTCCTCCTCTATTTACAAGAAAAGCAATAAAACACCCCTCTATATTTTAGACTTAGTTCAAAAAGTCTAAAACCATGAATACAATGGGAATGTAGATATTTCTGCTCAAGTCTGTTGTACACCTAGAAAAATAGCTTTTAAAACTAATGTTTTAGGGAGATGCCCACAGTTACATTGTATCAGCAGGTTTTTTAATCAAACAATCTTCTGTTTGTTCTTTTATAAAGAACACTGGGAAAATTCTGGCATCTTTCCATTTTTTAAATTCTTGCTTTTTTTTTCAAGGGCAAATTCAGAGATGAATTAAAGTTAGAGAAAGGAGAGGAGTAATGTTTGTGGAGATATTTTCTTGACTATTTCAATATTATTTTTTTAATTGGAAATGAATAAAAAGGAATGAGTGGGAGAAATGTTTGAAACATTGCTTTCCAGGAGGAAAAACATGAACAGATTTAGGAGGGGGAAAAAAGAGCTTGAAAACTGTTGTGGAGTGTTTTTTTTTGTTTGGTTGGTTGGTTGGTTTTTTTTTTTTTTTAGATTTACTCACGCTGTCTTTTTTAAAGTTTCTTCTTTCCTATGTTTGCATATGTTCCTTTCTCTTGACAAAAGAAAAAAAATCTATGAAAAATTAAAAGAACAAAACCAAAACATCCTTATTATAGGAAGGATTTCCATTTCTATTTTCTCATTGTTGAAAGTGAGGACAAAAATGTGCAAAACATCTGGTCATAAAAGTTTGGAATTACTTATGAACGTTCTCCACTGATGGCAATGCACTGCTCCAGCAAGGGAAGTCAAAGTCCTTGAGTTCTACACAATTTCCCATGGTTAAAGTTTCCACTTTTTTTTTTTTTGCAGGGCAGGAAAGTTACACTACTATTCTTGCCTCTTCAGACTGTCAGAAAAGGGTTAAAACCTAAAATCTTATTCAATACTATTAGCACAGCTAAAGTCTACAGAAGAAAACAAACCCCAGCACAATTTCAAGTTCAGAAAAATACATATAACCACAAAATGGGTGACAGTGGTGACACACAGGGACCAAGAGTTTCTCTCATGCGCTGCCCAGAGAAGCATAGTCCTCTTATTTTCAATAGCAGTTCAACCTTTGGCTGTTGCTGCCTCTTTCTGCCTTCTGTAGCCTTGGTCAAGACACGACTTCTATACAAAATACTGTGAGGGTAGTCTGGTGATCTTCCCTTCACTATTCCTTCAACTGTAAGAATTACTGGATTTATTCTTCTGTAATGCTGAAACCTGCTTGAAAATGCCCTGGCACTTATAGGAATAATTTATTTTGTTCCAGCTAACATGTAGAGCTATTTGTACCATACTGCATATTCATTTAGCTGTCATCACTGTGGGTGGGTTTCCATTTTCCACTGTATGTCTGAGTAACGAGTTGCTGGAAGACAGGTACTTCAGGAACAAAGGCAGAAGTGATCTACAGTAGCCATAAAAACAGGCTAGGTGGAAAACTGTCTTACCTACTGTTATTGATATTTCATTGCACACTTCAATCCCTATTGATTAATCGCTCGTAAAAGTAAAATGCTCTGGTTAAGCTGGCAAGGACTAGAAATGCCATATATATTGCAGACTGCAATCCCAGGGAAGTAACCGTCCATCGCTCAGTTACAGTCCCATTGTGCACGAGATGTAGGTCTTACGCACCCCAGATGTGTAACTCCTGGCCTGGAATGTGGGTATCTCCAAATGATAAATATGACACAGGAAACAGATAACAGAAAAATCAGAGATGTGAGGATCCCATATCATGAAATGGAAGTAAAGGTGGCATTTCTTAGTGAAAAGTTCCTATTACCAGAAGGAAAAAAAAAAACAACCCACCAAACCCCTAACTATTCCCAAAATTGCAGTGAATCATTTGACTGCGTGGTGCTCTCTGTTGAATTACATTACTGCTAATAGAGATGGAACAGAACCAAAATAGTTGTTGCCTGTGCAAAGATTTAATTTTCGATATTGCTTAACAGTAGTCAGTTAAGTATGTGCATTTAGTTGATTTTTAATGATAGTTATGTTGCCATTTCTTTTGCTGGGCTTATTGTTTATTGTCTGTGCACACAATGCTTAGTGCACATGCAATGCCTATCCCTTATTCTGCCTGTGCCACTCGGGCAGTACCATTATACAAATAAATAAGCATTCACCCAGAGTGAAAATTTTGTAGTAACAGATTGAAATATAACAACAAAAGCATTGAAACCATACTTTTTTTTCTGAAGGTTCAGAGTTTTCTACTTCAGATTTTATTTTAGCTGTGACATTTTAGAGGTCCAGAAAATTACAGGATAAAGGTTTCTTGTTTTCATGTGGGTTTTGTTGTGTTTTTGTTTTTGGAATAGGTATTCTGAAAAACACGAAGCATTATTCACTAAAGCCATATGTGGCCAATAGAGCCCTACAGGATATTTGGATTCCTCCCATAATTACATCACTTCTCGGCAAGACTTCTATATAAACATCTCGCTGTTTGGAAAAGCATTTATTTTGGTCTGTATTATTTGCCTGTATGCTACTTGCACAACTGAAAATCTTTCCTGAACAAAGCAAGTTACAAAGTGTCATTGGAATGGCTAAATTCCATGGAAAAGGCCCCCAAATAACAGACTTAGAACCACAAAATGTTGGCAAAAAATCCACAAAAGTAGTACCTTTTCTATTCCAGAATAAACCCTACTGTGCTAAGGAAAGAAGGTGGAAAGCAGAGAAGTGTAACAGATTCACTCTGCCATCAAACAATCTTCTGTCTCAATGTTAAACCCTGTTCCATAAATGTATTACTTTTTGTTAAAAAAGATTGTTCTCCTCAGCTTGAGATTCGGAGTAAGATAAAGTTGAAAAGTAATACTGTCAGTTAAACCTACTAATTGGGAACAGACAGTCCGGGGCAGGCAAGCTCGCTTATCTGTGTTAGCTCAGGTACAATCCTCATAAAGAACGGCGCAGATCAAGACAAGAGCATTTGCAAGCACTCACTGCTCCTTCTGAAACCTAAAGCTTTTCTGACGAGTGGGTTTGAGCTCTCTTACCGAACCTTACTAGTCTGATAACAGTGAGTACTGAGAGAGATGTATCAGAGCAAAAAAAAAATCTCCTACAATCCTCTTAAAGAGAAAATATTAGGAAAGCTTGCATGTATTAAACTACATTTAACAAACATATTAGAACAGTAATCATGTAAATAAACAGCATTTTTACTTTTCCAGGGAAATATTGTTTTCAAATTCAGCCACATAGGAGTTGCTGGCCTCTCTCTTTTTGTTTAGCTATACAGGTTTGAAAAATACAAGCTACACGTTGAAGAAGAAATGACATGTTGAGCAGTTGTTTGATTTCACTTTGTCTTACCAAAACATCAGCCTAAGCCACAGTTGTACTTTCTGTTAAATACCTGTGACTAGTTTCAGACACATCAGAGCTTTTTTGGTAATAATGGTGATTATTTGTGCAAACCCATCACATTGCCCCATAGCAGAAGGCACTGGAAGTCATGCACTAGAAATAGAGACCCAGACAACATACAGACACAGTAGCTCCATCCATTTACCTCACCCAGCAAAAGATGTTCATGGGTATCCAGAAATTATAAGTGGGACATACAACACAGGGCTGTGGTTTCCTTGGCAATAGTGAGACTTATTTAACTTGATGGATGGTTTTGATTATGAGTGAAGAGAGAAAGAAAGGGACTCAAAGAGTAGCCTTGAGTTTGATTCTGAGATTTCCAAACAAGTAGTAAAACAAATGCTTTCTATGTCTAATTTGAAATAGGTTTCACTGGTTTTGGCACAAGTATACAACTACTAAATGCTCTTCTTGCAATACTTCACTAGCTTACTTTCAGGGAAATTTCTAAAGCTTGTATTCTTATGAAATAATTTTATTGCATAAAAACTGTACGTAGATGAAACTACTGGCTGCTGTGCTCCAAGCTATAGATTTTCACCTAAAAATAAATTAAATTGCAGCAAGAAGGCTATAAATTTTTATTTCACTAAAATATTCATTTCAATAAAAACATTAATAGTTTAACAGTAGATGTTTACTTTGAACAGTGAGTAGGCACCAATATAGGTTAGGGGTGGACCTGCTGGAAAGCAGTTCTGAGGAGAAGGATCTGGGTGTCCTGGTAGATAGTAAGTTATCCATGAGCCAGCAATNTCCCCTTCTCTGGAGATTTTCAAGACCCGCCCAGATGCAGTCCTCAGTAATGTGCTCTAGGCATTCCTGTGTCAGCAGGGGAGTTGGACTGGATGATCTCTAGAGGTCCCTTCCAACTCTAAAATTCCATGATTCCGTGATTCTGTGAATAGTAAGTACTACGTGCATTTCTGTCAAAAATATCCTCCAAGTGGGCTGACTAAAAATTACCTGATTATAATGCTAAATGCTTTATATTCATCAAAGGCGTGAGTTACTTGTGATTCAAACCCCGCATAGGGCGGGTGGTGGCCCTGGTGTGGCCCCTGTGGCAGCTGGTCTGGCTTGGTGTCAGAAAGATGACCCATCCTTACAGGGTTTTTGTTCTTGCTTAAGGAGAACTGAGCCATGGACAACTCATAATTTAGGTATCAAGACCGATGACTATTTATACTTTTTGGAGGTCTACTGGTTGTGTGGTTTTGCACCTGATATGAGTCAAAAAGTATGTTGAGTTTAGCCAAATTGCTTCACTTCTGCACACCCTTGGGTAGATGTTTAAAAGATATCTTTCACTTGCCCATTCTTCCTTCTCTATTCTCTCATGTATCCTTTACTTCTCCCAAAGACAGGGTTTCCTTTTCTCATTGGAACTATTTCTTCCTATCAACAAATACTTTCTCACTGGTTTTCATGCTGTTTCTGCTAGTATTTTATCATTATGCAGACCATTAAAATAAATCATCGCTCCTCTGTCCTTTTGCTTTCAATTAAACTGAGTCATGTTAGTTATAAATCAAAAAATGTTGCATATTGAAGAACATTAAAAAAGAATCTACCACTCAAATTTTCCTTTAAAAAAGAGAAGAATAATTTTGCTTCTGCTATGAAGAGCAAGAGATCATAGAAAACTACTTATTTTCCACCTATTTAAAACATCTAAAATTAATACCAATTTTATTTCATGGAACTTCAATATTTAAGCAGCCACATACTTTCCTGTTGAAAGGCTATGCCACATTCAGGTGTGTGCTACAGCTAATATTTAACAGAAAACAAAGGGAAAACATGTTTTATCAAGAACTTTCTAGCAGAGCCTTAGCTAATGGACAAACTCTTTTTGATAAGTACAAACCTGAAGCTGCATCACTTCTAAGCTTGACATCCAGATCCAATCCCTCCCACTCCCACAACATTTTCACTGGAAGTGAAATACATTGAGCAATTGCATTTTTTTCTAACAATAGGATAGTTGAACATCTAAGCTATAGAATAGAATAAAGTCCCATGGGAAGCGAGTATAGCTTAATATCTTTTACTTTCTGTCCAGGTCCCACATACTATTAACTAGTGTCTGTATGTCAGTTAGTATCTGTCTGAAGTTGCACACATGCTAACAAAGTGAATAATTTCAAAAGTAGAAGTTTTTAGTAAGACTTTGTTTTCCAAAACAATTCAACAAAAAATATTTCTGCGTTCCATGACTAGTCCATGGTTATTTCCATGCTCATTTACTATGGGGTGAAATAACAGCCTCAGGCTGTTGCAGAATAATGATGCTCAGACGGTCAGTTAGGTTCTAAGATTATTGTAAGTGGGATACATTTCCAGTATTTGCATAGCTTACTTTGTAAGAACAGGTCACTAAAATATCTCTAACCACACTTCAGACATGACCTTAGAGATTAACCTCTGATTAGTTTACTGACCTCTGTAATTTAACTTTGTGTTCCTTGTTATTGAACTTGTCTAAATCCCAGCAGAAAGGGCTGTTGAAAGATCTGCAGCTTGATTTTACCTCTGTTCTTTTTCTGATGCGTGCATCTTCCAACAACTGGAGAGTATTGCAGATGAGTGTGTAAGTCTGCACACACATGACGAAGGATATAGCGATTGGGTGACATTCCCCTGCCTTCCCTGCACCACGGCAGACCCAAAGGGCACAGCCACAGATGCAAGGCTGAGCAGATGCACACACACTTGCAGTCTGATGCTGCTACAACTTCGACTGAAGAAACCGAATCTGTAAGTGCTGTGTATACCTGGTAAACCACATCTAAGGCTATAAGCTCACATACTTTGGGGATGACATTAGGGTATGTGTATGAAAACTAAAGGTCTGGAGTAAGCAAAATGTAAAATTCTCTCTTTTGTCCTTAAAATCTGTGAAATTCTCTGATGCTTAAAAGATGGTAGGTATCCAGTGGGATGGCAAGGGAAAGACTCAAAGAGGACAGAAGAGGGACTGCCCTGAAGGCAAGTAAAGCTGTTCCGACTCTGGTTGCTCTTTTCAAGAAGCTTGAAACAGACCTTGTCACACCTCCCGCAGGCCACCAGCTGCCTTCCTCCACCTGCCTGGAGAGACAACCCCATTAAAAGTACCAGAATTTTTAAAATATATTTTACTTGTGACCAACTCATCTCTGTGACCAGATCAGCACTGGCACGGCACAAAGGAGGGCTCAGTAATGAAAGACCGAGTGGGAACAAGGGGCAGACAATGCCATTGATAACTCGACAGATCTAGATCAGCCTAAAACAGTAGTGAAGCTTCGCCCTGCCAATGTCTGTGCCCATCTCAGAAGAAACTATGCACTCAAAGACTCCTGAGGCATGTGGATTTTGACACGGTAAAGCTAATTTGTTCAAGTGCAGAGGGAAATAGATGAGTAACAGAAAAGTTGTGCTTCACTGAGAATAGCATAAGCCAAAAGAAAAAATAGGTCTCAAAGGCCAAGGGAAGACAGAGAATAACTTAGCAAGAACCAAGGTAGACCCTGATTTATTATACAGATAATGTTCTTTGGCAACCTACAGTAAAGTGATGAAGAAGTTTTCTAGGCTGGGACCTAATTTTATATCAATTTTTCAATTTGTTTAATTTTGAGCTTCATGTAGGAACATCAAAAGGAGGATACTACTTGAAGGAGCCCAATTTTCTGTATGAATTGCATCCAATAAAAAATTTATGATTTTTATGAGTCTTTATGTACCTGCATCTTTCCCCTATCAAACTTTATTTTAATTATTTGTCACTCTCAATAAGCTGTTCCTAGCATATTTGCAAAAGATGTATGCAATGCATTATGCTGTGCAAATTTCTTCCCAGGTAGCTGATGGGAAAAACTAACTTACCTAGAAGTAATTTTTTAATTTTATTTTCTATTTTAATGGTCCAGTCCTCATTTCAATCTTATAGTGCAATATATTACCATAAAGGTATATTTTGACAGCTCTTCTGAAGCTGAGTAGAGAATAATTAAAAAGAATAGCAATTAACCCATCTTAGGGAAAACATTGTAATGCAAGTGCTGCTTCAGGGAAATTTCTGTTGTAAAATCAAAAGGATACACAGGGAGCAAAGTAATATTTAAGGCAAGTTGCCAGTCAAATTATGTTCAGACCAGTTCAGTCCAGTTGATTTAATGTTGCTTGGCCTTCCTAGTCAGAGTCATGGTTTTGAGGAACATATTAGGAGCATTTAAGGAGAGATAAAGACAGAGGATACAAGATGGAATAAAAACAACATTACCATTTAGGATTAGAAAAAGGAAATAGATTGGAAGAAATATATATATACTCATAGGAAATGAAAACAAGCCTGATACAATTAGGCTTATTTATAGAAGTCTGAGTTTTACACTTTTTACTGAAGAAATTGCTTAATTCTCTGAGGCATGTTGGTAAAAGCATTAAAAATTGCTATACCGGGTAAGACCAAAAGTCCTGGTATGCTGTCTCTAGCAATGACCAAAAGCAGACGCCTAGGACAGACCAACCTCAGTCAGAGAAAGTTTTCTTCCCCTCCCCCCCAATTCTTAATAGTTCCTAACATTTGGCTTTATTTTTCTACTCCCTGAGCTGATGTTCTCAAGGATTGTGTATTACTCTGCAAGATGTATTCTGCAGTAATTTAGAGCCCATCATGTTACATGTGAAATTATCATTTTTCTTTCCCTCATCTATATCATTTCACATTTACTTTGTTGAATTTTATCTGCCATTTCAATGACCAGACACCCATCTCAAAGGGTTTTTTTGGTTTTTTTTTGCATTTCTTTAGGGAAGCTTCAATCTTTACTCCTATTCTCTGTTTTCAGCTCTTTAATCCTTCCCTTTTGGTGAGGGAGATTTTGAGAGCCTTTTGGAAAGCCAAATAGATTATATCAAATGGATCTCCTTTCTTCACACTTTTTGTCTCCTTCAAAGAACAACAACAAATAAAGACTCTCATCTATATTCTAGTTTTTCTATTTCCATTTTGCTTATACTTTCTAATGATTTTTAAGGTATGGACATCAGATTTACTGTCTTGTAATTCTATGGCTTTCCCATGACACACATTTATCATACTGTCTGTCTTTCAGCCCTCGTACCAAGGTGGTTTTTAGCTAGAGGTCATAAAACAGAGACAATTCAGTTATTGCACCCCAGACTAACTTTAGAATGGTTGGAGATGGTCCTGGTAAATCTGCCTTTTGCATAGACTCGTCCATTGTCTGGACTGTAACTGGTTTTACTGATGCTTACGTTCATATGTTTTTAACTATCCTTAGATATATCTACTGTATACTTGAGTTTTCAGTGCCCTGACTCCATGGACAGGCAGTGCACATAGGGAATGCCATAGTTCCCTCCTGCTGGGCTGTAATTTCTTCCTTTAGTGAGCAGAATGGGGACTGAACCACCCTATAAAGCAAGATGACCCTCTCATGCTTTTGAGGGGAAATCTGGCCTGTGCTAAGCTGACTGGAAGTTTTGCTACTAATTTCAATGGATGTAAGTTGCCAAATTCCAGAATTTACTTTTCCAACCCAATAGCCAACCAATAGAAGCAACAGGAAAATTACTTTTACAGACAGAGGAGCAGGAAAGTGTTCTTTCCACTTCTCTTTCTGCTTCTTGTGAAAAAATTGCCTGCACCCACAAGCACAAATATTGAGGAAAGTCTAGTACTGAAAATCCAGTCTTCCATTCAAGAATATGGACTCTTGTCTCAGGAAATTCTGGAATTAGTGATAAGAAGAATCATCTCCATCTCTCATTTGTCTGCTTTCCTTGAGCAGTAACAGAAAGAATATAGTGGAGACCTGATCTAGCAGAATCTGTCACTGTATCTGCTTTAATCAAGAAAACCTTTCTGTATATCTTAAACACAAAATGGTTTTCCAAGGACTTTTAGACAGAAAATATTCAGAATGCCACAGCCTACAGCTGCACCAGCTGCATGGAATATTACCAAGGGTTCTTGCTGGTATAAAAAATATTATTGTTCAGCAGCAGAGACCATGAGCTACCTAGCTGTTTTAACATCACACAATTAAGTTTAAGGAGAAAAGAACAACTGCAATGTTTGTTCAGTAAAGAAAGATTAAAAAATGTCAGGAGAGTAAAACAGGAATTAGAATTTCTGCTGCAGGATGAGTCAGATTTTGTAGGCACAGCCTACAGCTACCATGACCGAGGCAAGGATTGATGGCATGCACTGTTTGGGAAGCTGGTGGAAACTGGAGTTACAAGAATTTATCTGGAGCCAAAGTGCTTTGAAGAATTACTGTAGATCAATTTCTGTTGGTGTTGAGAGGTGCATCTGTCCTAAATCCTTCACCTGTTATGACTCTCCTTTGCTCAAGCAGACTGAAAAGAGCTACAGTTAAAAAACCAAAAATTACTAGAGAAAGAAATACTGCTGGGATCTGTAACATCATGAGATACTTTAACTTCCCAAATGCAGACTGGAGAACAGATATTGCCAAGATGGTTCAGTCTTTGCAGGCTGTGACAGGTGAAAGACTTCTTCACCATTTCCAAAGCAAAGGGTGCTGTTCATTCAACCACGAATTTTGGTGAAGGAATTTGTTTAAAAATGATGACAGCAGAAGTGATGTAAATTGAGAGCTCACACATTAATTTTGTGTAAATGTCATCAACAAATAGTAAGCTTCAGTTTGAAAAGGGCAAGCTTTTAGCATGTAAGAGAAACAGTAAAGTCAGGTGGGATGGAGAGGTTAGGTTATTTTTAAAATAAACGCAAAAGCTGCCTGAAACCTGTATCCCAGTGAGATATGAAAATTAGTAGTTGAGAGGTTATTGGACAAATAACCTCATTCAGTAGGACAGCAAAGAGCAAGCAGAACACCTACCTGGAATGGAAAAAGAGATTTATTTGCAACAGCATCTAAATCTTGGAGGTTTAGGCAGAGAAAGGGAGATCTAGGCATAAGGAGAAGTGAGGAAGCAAAGTTGCCAGACTTTGCAGAGGAAATTAAGAATACAATAAAAAGCTTGGAAAGCCAAATGAAAAAGAACAGCAGAAGATGGGAGACTTCAGGCAATGCAGAGGGCCTTCATAGCCTATGAGTATGTTATATCTTTAGTAGGAATTTGAATGCAGTTTATGGACGTGAAGATAGGCTAGCTAATACAACAGTGTATTAGCTATAAAGTGTGACAGCAGAGCTGGCAGTCAAATCGAATAGGCCCTCAATACACTCATACAGAAGGACTTACTATTCCACCCCCACAGAGCTGAAAAAGCTGGCACGTAACGTTGCAGGACTATAAAAAGGAGTTTAATAATTCTTTCAGATGTGGGTGTAAGGGGGGGATGAGACCTCACAGCTGTGAATATAAAATATGGCAATGACATTGAAGAATGGAAGGAGATGGGGAAATGGGTGGAGGAGAAAGTTACGTGATGACTGCCCTGGCCAGGGGGCAGTGAAACAAAAGGGGAAGGAAGCAGAAACTGAAGACCTAGAAGGAAGAGGACTTGAAAAGCAACACTGAGAATACCAGAGCAATTCACTCCTGTCTGTTAGACACATGCGTGCTAACTGTACGCTACCTAGATTTTAAATAAGGCTTTGATATGTAGCTGTGCTGGAGCTAGGAGTTAAGGAAGGGGACGTGAGCCGAGTGTAGGTGCTGGCTGGTGAGCCAGGAGGAAGGAGGCAGCTGGTCTGCTTCGGTTTGGGAGGGAGTTTGCTGAAGTCATTAGCTGTCTTCCCTGCAGCGCCAGCAGCTGGATCAGCCCTTTGCCTTTGCTTTTGGGTGGGTTTTTCAGTTGTGCCTCAGGTCAGGAAACTATTCCAGTCTGGAGTGTGAGCTGTCCTTTTCCACATATTAAAGAACTGCACCCGTTCCCACACTATGCATTACCACATACGTTTAAATATGTATTCATACAGACCAGATGGTCAGAGGTATTTAGGTGCTGACAGGCAGCAGCTAGTATGATTTCTAAAAAGTAATGAGGGAAGTTTAGTGCCTAATCTCATACAATGTTTGTCCACTAAGATGGAGTGTTAATGTTTATAGCCAGTTAGGGTGTAGGGCATTCTTTTTGGACTAGAGTGACATTTATCTATTACGTTTGTCTATTTAATATGGACATTGTGTTGCCAAGCAAATACATGCAAGCAACAGTAGCAACTTTAGCAATTATTTTCACTTTAATCTGTGGATTTCGATCTATTTGACATTTCCCATTCTGTGGTCAGCAGGACCCAATCATTTTTATCAGCACTTCAAGTGCTACAATATGCCACCAAGACTGAAGAAAAATGGGGATATAAAAGTCATCTCTGCAACAGGTAGGCATGTTTACATATAGATAGTATGTTTAGCTTGATAAATAATTCTTCATGTAGTCGGGTATTTTTCTAAATATCTGCTATCAAGAAAACACACAGAAGGTGCCAAGTTCCATATCTGTTCTCTAGATACAACAAAATGGACTGAATTTATAAATGCCATTTGTATGCCGCTCATTTACTGACATTAAGTTCTGAAAATTGTGAAGAAGCATGGCAAATGAGAGGCTATTTCATTTTAATATAGAAGTGACAGTTCTGTGACCTTTCCATGTCATTTCTCATATGATCTTACCAAGCAGCATGAGCGAAAATGACATTTGGAATGAGAGTCCAGCATGGTTTGTTGTTTTCTGTTTTTCCCAGACATCTGTCTTGAAAAAAAGGGAAATCTGAAAGTCAAAAAATTGTGAATAGAGCATAAAATTGAGTAAAACTTTATGACAGATTTTAGTGTACCAGTTCACCCTGCCAAAAAAGTAAATGGGGTTTTGATTTCTTTGTTCCTTGTTTTGTTTTGCATTTCTGTGATGACCTTAATTTAAAATAGGAAAAGATGTAGTTTGGTCTTCTAAAAGAAAACATATAAATATGTAGACACGTTGTTAACAGAATAACAAAAGCCGGACTCCTAAATTTACCATTGCGTTTTTGCATATTTTTTTTCCAGTACAGATTACTATCATTCCAGGTTAGGAAAAAAGAAAAAGAAGACAACACCCAATATCACATAGAACATACACAAGAGTGTTTCAAGATTGTTTTCAAAGCATAGTGTTGGGACATGTTAGTCAGCTATGCAAACAACACGGGTAGGATATACTTATGGGCGTGTTTGACTCCTTGTAAATCCGGAGCTGATGCCCTACCCATAGCAGTGATGGATCCAGCTAAAGCCTAGGAAGGAGCTCATGCTTGGTCAGCATCTGTTCCCCAGCTCCTCCCAGCTTTAGAGACGTGACACTGCAAGGACGGGAAGTGATCAGTTCAAGTCAGCAGAGTTTTCATAGCTTCACCCCTGGGTAGCCATGGGCCAGTCCAACGTTACATGGTGCACAGAAAGCAAATACTCAGTAAGCAGCACCCCGGCTTTGCTGGGCAGCAAGGGGCATGACGCCCTGTCCCTCACGCTCATGCTGCTGTTGGAATGAATGTTCCCCCTCCTCCTAACACACAGACACATTCAAAATGCAAGAAAGTATTGACCAGGCTCTACGGACTTTTTTCTTGTGGGTCTTTTTTGTCTTTCTGGTTACTTTATTTGACAGGTCTTTTCCCCCTTTTTTTACCTTTTTCTTCTTCCATCAGAGTCTGCCCCCATTTCGGCTGCAATTTATACAAGTAGTCAAGGTTAGTCTGAAGCATGTTACTTTTCTCCCAGATCTCAGTTTTTCTGCATTATATCTATCTATCTATCTATCTATCTATCTATCTCTAAAAGTACATACATATATGTGCATGTTATGTACACATAGATACATATGCATATGTAAGTAAGCATTTATATATATGTATGATATATATATTTATATATATGTATGAGAAACCTAGAAAAGAAAAATAACCTTTTGGATTTCTTTCCTGGAGATCAGACTGATCTGAGTGCATTCTGATTTATAACAAGATATTCTGCCAAAACCAGCAGTACAGTAATTAATTATCTTCAGCCAGTTCTAGTTTTTGGCACTTTACCATTTTAAACTATTGATGATCTGGTTTATTCCATTTTAAAGACAAGATATCTATCATTTTGGCTTGCAATAGGATCCACAGGGAATATCCCTTTCTGTAGCAGGAACATTTTTGCACAACTGAAGCAGACTTTCCCTTTTTCCTATTTTTCATAATAAAAAAAGACTGTCTGTCTTTGCTAGAGGGACTTAGGGGAGGGAAAAAGATCTTTCTCTATTGATTGCTTTCTCGTTTTACTTTTTAATAACCTATCTATTAACCATATCCAAAGAAGCGTATTTGTCTCTTTAAGTACCTTTCCTTAGCCTCCATGGCTGTTACAACACAACTCTGAATGGCATTTTTTTGGATGTAGCTTTTAGATGAACCTCAGAACAACTTTTTGAACCGGTCACTGGGGTAAAGTACTAGGGAGAGAAGGAGGAGGAACTTGACTCTCCCTTGCACTCTCTCTGGCATCATTTACATGGGAAGGAGAGAGGCCCCAGGATCTGGAAGAATTACAGGGAACCTCTAAGCTCCCTCTGGGCCCAGACCCACCATCCTCCCACCCTGGCACACTCACACGCCTGGGCAGGGGAGAGGGAAGGAGGGAGCAGGAAGGCTCAGCAGACCACAGCAGTATTTCCCCAGCAGGCAAGTCCCCTCCTTGCCTTTGCAGTGATTCCCATCCTCTTGGTGCCACAAAGGTACTGTAACCCAGTAGAAAAACTGCCAAATATTTTTCTTTTTTAATGAAACTATATTGGTTATTTTCTCAATTTCCAAGAAAGGATTAATTGAGGTATCTATGATCGTAGCCTGCTAGTGCAGGGTACAGCTGCAAAAAGGTTTTAGCAGTCTTCCCAAGCTAAATCTTATTTTTCACGGCTCATTAACTTCGATGAAGTCTGCTCCAGGCTGAAATTTTACAAGATTCTAGCTCTAAAATGTTTTCTTTAAAAACTGATAAGTAAAAATGGTTGGCAAGTTCAATATTATGTAAAAATAAATATTTTATTAGTGTTAGACCCTACTTATTTACAGGGCTTGAAAACACCTGACTGAAAAAAAGGGTGCCAAACGATTATCACTGCTAATTACCTTTGAAGTCTGTTCTAGACACGTTTATTGTAGTTTTGCATGAAGTGGTACTCTTCAATGCATATGAAATAGGCTAATATTATTTTGTAAAACCTTCTGTAATAGTATCTTTTTCAAAGGTAAAAGATATACATGTTTAGACAGCCTTCAAAACCAAATTTCAAGCAGCGAATTATCTTAGCAGCCAGAAAGCTGTCCTTCCCCTCACCCTCTCCCAGCGCTGTGCAAGCAAAGAAGTAAGGGGAACATCTGGCAAGGTTTCCTCATTCCTCCGCTGGCTCACTGAAGGCAATAATCACACCAGGGTGTTCACAGCCTTCACAGCTCACCACGCCGCGACAGAGCTGCTGCCTGCCCCGGAGAGCGGCAGAGCCCTGCCCTGTCCTTCTCCTCCCTGGGCAGCGTGGCCAGAGCAGAGCCCAGGGAAAGGTCTCCCAGCGTGCCCAGACCTGGTGCCAGCTGCCTGCGCTCCCCGTTGCAGCTAGCGGCAAAACAAGGCTGTGAGTTTCCAGTCCCAGAGTCAGAAACCATTCCCCAGTCTGGGCTGCAGGACTTTTCTCAGCTCCTCACTCAAAGGTAGAACAAAATCACTTTCTAGTCATGCAATAATAATTACAATAAAGACTTAGTGGCGCAAAACAACTCTAAAACGTCATTGGGTATGTAGTGGGACCCTGCTCATATATGATCACTACTGCGGATGCAGATTACTAGATTATTTAATGCAAAGGATGTGTTCTCCCATTACCTTTCCCACCTCCTGCAAATATGCAATTGCAACACGTTGCTCCTTAAGTAACCCTGGCTCTCCCGACAGCCCACAGTCCAAAATTTATGGGGCAGGGAGGGACAAGTGTGTATTCCACACTGCTTAGATTACTGTATGACAATCCGCATGGCCGGAAGGAGGCCAGAGCCACTGAAAAAAATAGTCAAGAATACAACTAAGAAGTTTTGTTTCTGCCAGTACATTTTTGCTTTCCATTTTTCAGATAGCGTCAGAGCTTGCCCTTATATTTCCTGCCAAAAGATATTAGTAGTTGGATTTTTTTATACTCCCTTTCAAACAGTTCCCTTTATACTCCTTTTCCTTGTCTTTTTGGAGAGGGTGGGGAACTAACTGCCCCACTTAAAGCAATGAGGACCTTTATTTTCACACAATAAGGATAAAGTTTCTACTATCAAGTCAGTTTGAAAAAAAGATTTGAGAGAAATGGTGCCAGAGAATCCAAATCCAAGTCAATATGTTGTCTTATCAAAGTTAAATTACTTTGTAAAGGTAATATCCATTTCACTGGAATTGAATTTATTGATGAAAAGATGGGAGAAAGGATGTTCCCAAAAGAAAACTTTTAAAAAATTTTTTAGATTTTTTTTCTTCTAGGATTTTTTTACTTTGGAACTGCTTTTTATGTTATACCATATATCATGACTGCAACAGCTTGAAAGAAAGTAAAATGGTTTCAATATGTATGAGGAATTTCTTTCCATATGTCATCAGAAAAAAAAAATGTTTTGAGAACTGTTTTCTCATGAGACGAGATTTGCACCTTCTGAGATGGAGTAACATGACACCAGCAAAGCTGTGAACAGCAGCAGTTTTAAGTAGTCGGTGAGGATGACGGGTCCAAAAGACCTTCTTTTTTAAAAGCCAGCTGCAATGCCATTTCTCATTTTGCTGGTGACTGGCAGTCAACGTTTCTCTTGGATTTAAATAAATATGATCTGTATAATGATTTCTTAGCATTTTAGCTTCCTTTCTTCTCTTGTCTCGCAATTCTGTGCTTTATTATGTTCCTGACTGTGATGTTTGGGATCTGGCTTGCTTTCTTTCCATTTTTAAAGATGACCTTGCTGGTAAAGCTGTTTCTAAAGGTCCCTCAGCTCCATCTAAAATCCAGACCTTTAAATGTGGTCTTTAATAGTTGTAAAGTGTTCTCATAAATTCCAAGCTATGTATTTTCTATATTGTTTCTTTGTGGCTCATTTAGTGTGACATTATATAAAATTTTAAAAAGGCTTTTCCTTCTCAATCACTTTTGAGTGAAGTGTCTGGAAAAATCACTCTTACAACTTTCTGCTTGAGCCATTAATTAGCACACCACTTGTTAACTGCTGCGGTAGCTTTTGATTCACAGGCACCAGCACACTTCTGTAGTGATGGATGTGCTGGAAAGGCTTAGACAGATAGGCTGAAATATATTTACATGTCAAAGTAAAATGAGAGATGACATTCACTTTCAAAATGATCTTTATGAGATAATACTTTATAGAAGTGATCATGTCGTCCTGGATACTGCAGCTTTATAAGTAAATACAAATAATGCTCCATGTGTTTTATCAGCCTTTGTCAGCGTAACCTTTAACATAAAATCAAGACAAATTCAGTGCAGTATTTTAAGATGAAAGGGGCATTATCATAGATAGCATAAATAACAAGCCAAGAATGTGTGTAGGCAGCTATGAATAAAGATATAAAGGTTTCCCGAACATTAGAAAGAGTCTGCCGTGAGGGAAAATGAAAAAGCCATGTGGAAGTGGAGGGAGCTACTGGAAATCAGACCTCTTGAGAGGAATTCAACAGATCTGGTTTTATTTTTACTTTTCTCCTAGAAAATATTTTTTTTTAATATTGACCAAGAATTTTCTATGTGAATTGTGTATAACAAACTGTGGTGTAGAAAGCTGTTTTTCCAATGGGAATTAGCAACCAAGAAAAAGAAAAAAGAAAGCAGAGGGAAGTATGTAGAGTTATCAGCACCGGTCACCATCCTCTTTCTCATCCTGGAGAAATGTCAGGCCTTAGGACAATTTTCTTGTCTTCCAAATGTCCTGTAGCACTGCCACAGCTGGTACACTGTGGATGCAGGGCTTCTGGTTACCATAAGCATGTCCACCTACACAACCTCCTCAGAAAAACGGCTATGGTGGGCTGATGGGCCACGTGTACCACAACAGTACTGGGTACCCACCACAGTCCAAGCACAGCACTACAGGCAGAAAACAGGGGGCAAAGCTTACCCAGGAAGGTGGCTGAGTGAGCTCGTGCTGCGCTCTGGGCTGTCAGCATCTGCATTAACCCTCTTTGAAGATCTCTATATGCCGTGGTAGTGCTTGAGGTGGCCTGCTGCAGCTGGGACTCTGGGTATGGCTTTGAAGACGCTGAGAGATTAAAGGCAATGAGGTGCTCAGATGCCACTGTAATGAAAGGGCTAGAAAAGTACCTCAGAGAGGAAAAGCAGCCCGAGAACAACAAAGAAACCATAACTGATTACTGTCCTCAGTTTTGTTGGTCACCAGGAGCTATAACACAGCAGCAAAGAGTAAGGCTTATGCAACATCTGTTATTTGGCCGTAATGAAAGGGCTTTGAAAGCAGTGCTGCTGCTGGAGTGAAAAGCCATCCTGGTGCTGCAATTTTGCACAGAGGAACGAGGCTGAGCGAGTACCTGGCTCAGCCCGGGCAATGCCGGCAGGTGCCCTCCTGCTCTTCCTCTGGAAGAGAGCTGCTCCCGCAGGGCTGCTCCTGCAAACCCGCCCTCTCAGAAAGCGACAAGAAATACAAATGGCATTAGTAAGGCTATAACTAGATATCCCGGAGAATTACCAGGGACACTGATGAATCACATAGGCATTTAGACCGTGCTCCATGGGAGCTAAAAAGTGAAGAATCACTTTCATTCTGTAGCAGGTTTTCAAAATACCTGGAGGCAGACATTTCCCTGGGTCAAGGCCCAGTCTTGCTAATGTTCCTTCTGCAAACTCGTTCTCTTTTTGGTTCTTGCATCTGGTGCGCTTGTATGTGGCTTAGTAATAACACAACTGGGGTAAAGAAAGCTTCGACTGACAGTAATAGCACCAAGTCTCGGTTATGGGAGAATTGTGCAGGATTTTCTTTTGGTCCTTAAAAGTAGAATTAATGAAAGGCCAAAAGGATTGTGTTGAAAGAAATAAAAAATGCTTTTGAAAGCTGGATGAATCTAGTGAATAATCTCAGCCAGAAAAAAAAAAAAAAGGAGAAAATGTTGCCAATGCCATATCTACCTTCTACAAAACTTTACATTTATATTTTTTAAGAAACCTCAAATGGCTGGGTTTTGGCAGTCAGCATTAAATGTAACTATTGTGTTGCTGTGCATCATCTCAGGACAGAAAAGTATTATACAACGTTTGTATTTAATGTATTCTACTTGTCAGTCAGTAAGTGAAAGCATGTCCTATCTAATTAAATCGAGATTTCATGTGCATCTCTTCATTTACTTACTGTGTAAATAATGGAAACTAACATTAAAGTACTAAAATCAGATAAAATTGCGTTTCATATTAATACAGTGTGTGGAAATGTATAATTTAAAATATATCTTACGAAATATAATCTCTTTTACATATTGCATACAGCTTTGATATTGATCAAGATATTCCCAGGAGTGTACGATGAGAGGAGAAAATGAATATGTTCCCCCTTCCTCTAGGGATCAGTCAGCTTCTTGCTGATCTCTCATGCTGCTTCTTTGGATCAAACTGGTTCTTGTTTAGTTTGTTTTCTTCTTTTTGTTGTTTAAGGAAGGTTAGTTTCAAAAAGGAATATCAGAATTTAGTCAGCTTCTCTCTAGTCAGATACTTCGTGGAGCAACAGGCGAGCAATCCGTGGCCTCTTCAGCTCTGCCCTTCTGATCCCACTGGAATTGAAACACTCTACATCTGGTATACAGTTTGCTAAGACAAACTTTGCATTATTTTCGCACTTTCAGACAAACAAAGGTCCAGGGTAGACAACAATGTCTCACTGACAAAGGCAGGGACAGCGGCTGGACTCAGTCTGAAAGCTGTCCCTGGCAAGAGGAGGATGCTTTGATGTGCTGCAGGACAGACAAACCGCAGTTACTGCCTTCAGGTAAGGAGCGTCTGGGGACCTTCAATCGACAGGTCAACGTGCTGCAGAAGGCAGTTGCGTTTTATTTTTGCTTGCAGTTTGAAAATTCAGCCTGTTTAGAGACAGAAAATTACTTTCCTGAACACTGCATCCTTCAGGGTAGTGTGTTTCAGCAGGCTAGACCCAACCATTTTTATTGCTTTGGTTCTCATGTCATTCACACTGATGTAAATCCTCTGAGGTCAATGGAAATTGTGCTGGGCACAAATGCAGTAAGAATCAGGTCCCTGTATATTCATGTGCAGGATCTTCTTTTTTCTAGAATCTGCTATATCAACGATACCTATTTGTGACTAAGGATTTGTTTTTTAAATCATAGTTTCTATTTGTAACAGAATAATTGAAATACAGCCACGCTGTGCTAAATGCATACACGCTTGTAATTAGAGCTCTTTAAAACCATTCTCTTTTGTTTCTTATGGAATCACGGAATCATGGAATTTTCAGAGTTGGAAGGGACCTCTAGAGATCATCCAGTCCAACTCCCCTGCTGACACAGGATTGCCTAGAGCACATTACTCAGGGCTGCATCCAGGCGGGTCTTGAAAATCTCCAGAGAAGGGGACTCCACAACCTCCCTGGTCAGCCTGTTCCAGTGCTTGGTCACCCTCACCGAACATATATCTAATAATAAATCCTGTAAAAATTCCATATAAGTAGACTTGAGGTAGACGCTCAATACTATTAAAATTAAGGAGGGCTTCCAAATTTAGGAGACATTATAGGATTAGAGCCTTGTATTTTAATATCCAACCTGAATGCTTCAAAGAAATTTATTCAAACTTGTACATCAACAATATGGAAGGTGGCAGGTGTCCTCCTACATTGGTATCTGCTGTCTGGGGACCAAAAGGAAAAACGAGTGATGCAGGAGGCTGAAAACTGAAATAAAAAAATGAATTCATAAAATGATGACATGAACATTGCTTATATCCCTAGAAAAAAATTGTTACAGTTGTTTAGATATTTTAGCTTTTTCATGAAACAGGCAGTTGAAAATGTTCAAAGAATAAAATTATCTGAGAAAAAGGAGACCTTAACTCTTTTTGCTCAGTGTTATGTTTTCCCTTGGAGAAGCATAATTACCTGTCAAATGTGGGACGATTCCTTTGTTTAAATCCTGACTGGCAGAAAAAAAAATAATCTGCTCTCTGCTAAAATTATCTAATTTTGTAGCTGTCTCAACGATACATCTGCTTTTATCAAATTATGCCCTTTCTTCCTTGCTGGTGGAATACTCACTGCGCTCCATAAACAGTCACTTTGCATTATGTAGATTATTTCGCAAGAAAAGTGAAGAAGTGGGCTTTTGACAATGATGGAAACAACGAAGCATGAAGAGAAGATCAAAGATGCTCATTAGTTTAGATGGTAAGAAATAGAGCCATTAACAATAACACAGTATCTTTCTTGTTACTGTTTCATACTGTATGAAATCCCATAATTGTTGCATCAGAAAAAGCCTCATGTAGTTTCCAATAATCAAATATTTTAAAGAAATCCTTATGCTTTATATCACATGCAGTAGAAGGACCTCATTTATTGTATTACTTTGATGTATTTTTTTATTACTTGAAAGGTCAATTCAAATTGCGGAGGTTTTATGAATGTTTCACAGACTTGGTGTTCTGAGTGATCAGAAATATCGCTCTCTGATATGCTCTGGACTTACAGCTCAGCTGTGCTCAGACTAAGCTTAGCACAGGAATAGATTGAGGAAGCAAAAACCCAGTTGAATCATCTTCCATATTCCTATATTTCTAGACCTACAGTAAGTCAGAGCATTCTTAGAACAGCTACAGGTGCCTCCCCTATGTATATAGCTGAGAATATCAATAGTGCAAAGTCATTTCTTTTTCATGTCTCTTCTCCAGCCAGACATGCCTTTATTCAGGGAGAATCTAATTTGGGAAACTTCATGTTATAACCTTTGAATTAGTTGAACCTAAAACTAGTCTTGTTCTTATTTATTTTCTTGCACTAATTTATAGATACCTTTAAAACTCCTAATATGTGGTTTAGTAGTTTTAATATTACTCTTTCCCTGCTCCATTTGAGTTTGAAGGATAACAATAATACAACTGATTTAATTAATTTTTTACTATTCCTTTATGTTTGCCTCTGATTACAAGACCGGTGTTGTATAGATACTGGATTATTTTTATTCAGTAGCATACCAATATTTAATAAATTTTCTTCACTATGTGCTTTTTCCCTGTATATCCTGCTAAAGAAAAAGCGAGCGCTATATTTAGGATACTGTGAGAAAGTATTCTGAGCAAAATATTGGATATGTCAGTGAAGGACAGATGAAAAGTATATTAAAAAAAGTGATCCATATACGCTCATTATATATCCTCAGCATCCACAGCAAACAAATATGCACATTGAAGAAACTAGTCAGAGTGTCACTAAAACCCACAACATATCTATAAATTGCCTATTCATAATATAATAGATACAGTCTGTTCCTTTCTGTTTTCTACTAGTGATAAAAAACCCATCAAGCCATTTCTACTTGCTCATACAAGGTCTGTGTTGTCTGCATTGCTCAGAAGACTTGGTGTGAACCACTTCAGGTATTAGGTCTCAACTACATTGTAAGAGTGCTGACAAACTACTCTGCCATGCTGTTACACAGCCAACAACTCCACCTGCTCATCCCAATTTTGTATGTACTATCTAACCAGTAAAACACTGTATAATGGTTTAAGGACATTCTGCATGTGCTTGAACCACAAACTTACCAATGTTACTGAGTTTGCACAGCAGTGAAGTCCCATCATCTGAGCATTAGTTAACTCCAGAAGTGGAGAAATTGGTGTCTGTGCTTTGAGAAGTTATCGTGTTTTCTTCATGATGAACCGACTGGAGGTTACTCTTCTCTGAAGTTACGGGAAACATCCATATCAAAGAGACATGGGAGGGGTTTTGCAGTTCCTCTCCCTCATGTTCTGCTGTTGCAGTCTCTACAAACAGCTGCCAATATGGTTAACCATTAAAAACAGTAAAATATCAATACTGGTAAATGTATGCAATAATATGGGTGTA
>VYXH01006790.1:470880-498252 GCA_013397275.1 Burhinus bistriatus | reverse complement strand
ATATTAAAAAAAAAAAAAAAAAAAAAAAAAAAAAAAAAAAAAACTTGAAAAAAAAAATTTTGGGCCTAAAAAAAAAAAAAAAAAAAAAAAAAAAAAGACCAGACATGTATCCTTCCAAGTTTTTATGGAGACAATAAAGCAAGAACTGGGTAATATGTTCTGATCATCTGTTTTAGGCAGACTCAAAGTACTTGTCTGGTAAAATTATTGCTTTATATAACAGTTTGTTCTTTTTGTTTTGATTAATGACTATGTTAGTTTCTAAGTAGCAACAGCTCCTACAGCTACATTGGAGAAAGCACATTTTTTGGAACTGTTGTTACCTGCTGGTGAGAAAATGCCTGTCCTGCCAGTGCATTTTACTGAATGCAATTAGATCTTGTCCTAAAATAGAAAGTGCATAGTGCAGCTTTTTTAATAGGTAAGAATTTTCGAGCATCCTGTTCTTGTTTTTCTAATTCAATTGCATTACATACCATGTGAATCGCCAGACAAGATAAATTGCTTTTGTTTGACATTAATTTACTATATAAACATATTCTCTCCAAATATCTTTGAAAGCACTCATACTTCCTCACAAGTCCTTTTGGTAGCTCAGACAGTTTTTACAGCTTGATATTTTTTTCAGGCTCTGTGCAGAAGTATATTGCGTGCACGTCTTTTAGTGTTTGATCTTTTTCCTTTACAGAGTTTGGTCACAGAACAAAGATGCATGAAAATATAGCTTCATTTCACAAGTATATAAACCAAAACTTCAGATAAGGAACTGAATACTTTGACTATTGCAGAAGTTTGAATACTGTTGTGCTTTTTTCTGTCTAAACCAAAAGCAGAAAACTGGCAGAGCTAATTTTGATCCAGAAGATGAGCTGCTTTGAAATGTGATGGACAAACACAACATGCAACCCACTGCTCCCACTTCTTCAGCAGTCTCATGTCGTTTAGCAAGAGGCAGAACAACAACTACAACCAAGTACAAGCTGCTAATCCAACCTGTGCTTCAAAGAAATTGGATTAGGACAGAGGAACATTAGGCAAAATGCTGGAATTTCCTTACTTTTTTAAGAAATGTCTTCAAATCTTTAGCTTTTCTTTGGAAAACAGGAAGGACTAGGAAAAAAGACCAGCTAATTTCCAGGTCACTGTGCTTTGAATGTAAAAACTGGGAACCAAGCCTTTAAGAAACTGTTTGAAATCTATAGCAGGAAAGAAGGTGCTTTTATTTCCAATTGTCAAAAGTTAAAGATGCATACGCAAAAATCTCTTAAAAAAAATTCATGGGATAAAAAATACTAAAGTGGTAGCCAGATTTTGAAAGAGAATCTGCCAGAGATTCGTGTTCAATTGTATGAACTGGACATATGGATTTAGTTACATTATGTGAAAAGAGTTTGGCACAGAGAAGTTGTACTTCTGTAAAAAGCCAAGAAATATAATGTAGAAGAGCCAGGAGAAAAACGTCTTTCAAACTAAGGTAGAAAGTGAAAGGAAAGAAGATCAGAGAGTTGTGGGATCTTGTGTCCTGTAATAAAGAGAAAGTAAATGTCTCAGAGCATTCATGAATAAATCTAGAGCTTAGTGCCATATTCCAAAAATAAATCAGAACAATCTGTGCACAGGAAAGGTTAACAGCCAGTCTGCTACTATAAAGTTATTTGGTTTTGTTTCTAAATCCTATTATTGTGGGGTTTAGTTGTGGGTTTTGCTGTCTCTCTCTCTCTCTTTTTTTTTTTTTTTTTTTAAAGAAAAAAAATTTTCCTGTCTCGGGCCAAAGACANGAGGAAGCTGGTTGCTGGACCCTCTCTTTTTTTTTTTTTTTTTTTTTTTTAAAGAAGAAACATTTTCCTGCATCGGGCCAGAGACAACTCTATTAGCACAAAGGACATTTCAGGAATGAGTGAAGCCCTCTACAGCAAACACCAGAGGCTTTTCCAGGGAAGGTAGGGTGGAGAGGACACAGCCTTCCCACCAAAGACCCAGCCAACACTTCCCCTCCCAGTTCCATATCAGCCATGTGGTAGGCGGGGAGTCTGGTTTTCACATTTAACCTCTTCCTTGCTGAGCCTTCAGTTTCACTTTTATGCTTTGTGCCAACATTTTCCTCTCTTTCCCAGCTCCTGGCTGCTGTTGCACATCTATGGATGTCTCCTTAGGCTCGCTCTTTCCCAAGCTTTCTGGCTCTGGAGGGAGGTGGGAGGTTTCCTCCATTACTTTCTCATGTGCAGATCTTACTAAGAGAATGATTAGTTGCTGTATTACTTGCTTATTGTTCGGAATGGTGCAGGCCAGAAAACACCTTTACTTGGAGATTTTAACTTGCTTAGGAGTTTCTAATTCTTTGCAAAAGAACCTGAATTTCTTGTTTTCAATCCACATAGTCTTCAGATGCTACTAGATGGCTAAATGACTTTCTGGCACGTGCTTTGTCTGAGCAGAATAATAAAATCTTTGCTGATGCTTTTCTTATTTCAATAAACACTAACCAAATTCTCCTTGCAGTTAGGTCTTCGCTGCATTTCCTTATCAGCGGAGTTGAAAAATGTAAAGGACAATGTAAATTCAATGTTATCTGGTCTCAAGCTTATTGTGCAACCAAACCCACTTCAATCATAACCAAAATCCCGTGTCTCAAAGCCTGAACTTTCCTAAGTAGATCTTTTTGTACTAGCTGCTAAATTATTCCTATGATACTCCAGTCGCATCACCTATGTCAACGGCACAGGAAATGCAGTTTCTCAATAATTTCATGCTTGCCTTTTTACCTGGAATCATTGCCAAAAACCATGTTAAAAATGGTAAAAATGCCAGGATCCTAAAAATGGCGTTGTAAGACAAGTCTGAGAAAAACTGGAGGTTTTAAGCTCTCAGTCTGATTACTTCAGCCTAACGGAGGACCAAAACGAATCATGTTTAATACAAAATCTTAAAGTTTGTCTGTATATTATTTCTTCTTGCAGCTGTGGGTGCGGGACTTCTAAAAAAAGACTGAGACATGGAGAAAAGCAATCAAGCAAACAGGACTGGCAGTGCCCAGTGTAAGTCTGAGGAGCTGTGACGCACCACTGGAAAACTACAGAGAAAGTTTCAGTGATGACTGACCAACTCTATCTTTGACCTTTACTCCGTCTTTGTAATTACTGTGATTTTCGTTCATTTTATTGTGGTTTTTCAAAATGTATCTGCACTTTACAAATGCTCTGTTTGCTTCAGTAGAAAGAATCCAAACAAACAAGCAAAAAACCAAGCCAAAAGCACAACCCCAAAGCTTGAAACTACATATTAGAAGTAGGAATGGCCAAATTCTGCATGCTCAGACATCTCTCTTCTTCCCAGCCATGTATTCAAAAGGGAGAAAGCAGACAAAGCTGGCCGTGTTTCTATGGTGCTTCATCCGACTCTGCCAACCCAACCAAGGCCTGTTAGTGTCTACACAGACACCCAGGCAATCATGCACCAGCCTCTGCAGCTGGATGGGTCTGCCAATAAGCCCCTGTTGGGGGGAGCTGAGGAAAGTGCTGTGCAAACTGGGTCTGGACACCCAGGCTGCCTTCCCCTAGGAGAGGGTCTAGTTCATGGTGAAGTGAAAGACAAACTACTATTAAACAGAGGATCTGAGGCCGTAAAATTTCAACTCTCAAACAAGCATCATAATATTTCTGTATTATCTATAAAAAAGATTTATAGTACTTTCTTCAGAAGTAAAACACAGATGGGGACCGAAAAGCCATTTTTTGTCCCTGAAGTGTAACACTGCTTTATGATCTGAAACCAGCATCTGCCAAAGAGGTTATCATTCACATGTACAAATGAACTATACTGCAAGATTGAAAAATTAATTAAACCATTGTTTATTCAATTACATGCTATGTCCCTGCTCGATCTAGATAAACAAGCTGAATAAACTTCTGAAAGCTCTCAGCCTGAAGAGACTGAATCCTATTATCAGCTGTTAAATTAAGCATTTAGAAGGCTACATTCCGTGAAAGGATATTTCCAAGGACCTGTGGTACTTCTAAAACAGCAGATTTAAAACTTTTTGGCATCTTAAACAAACTTACCTTGAAATTTTTAAGAGACTAAATATGCCTGCAAATGAATTAACTTCCATGTAATGTTTTTTCAGCAATTTTTATGTGTTAAAATATTTTGTTTACATAAACCAAAGGGAATCATCCAATAAATAAGAGATAGTGTGTCTGACAATGTAGGGTTCTCTTACCTGAAATCACAGGCAATGCAAACCAGTGTGAAATTCCTCTCTACCTCACCTAGAGCACTGTGACTAGGTGTGATTCAGAGCAGACTACAAAAACTTCTTGCTTCTGGGCTGCCACCCCAGTCACCTTAATTGTGCAGAGACTACTTCTGCGTTAGTACTTCCATGACACTGACACAGGGATAATTAATTTTACTTGTAACGAGTTACTACAACACGTCAATCGCTGTCCTGGTTTGAGGGAGACTCAGGCCCAGGACCAACAGGCAATTAGAAAAAGTTACAATGACAGGCAGGGCAGATGTACTTGAGCACAGAAACCACCTGGCAAGTGTCACTTTACAGTCCAGCATGTGCAGAAATGCTTTCAGAAATGATGAAGTTTACAGCACCACTGGAATCATATACTTTACTACATGAGAAACTGGCAGCAATAGCAGCTGCAGAACAAAACTTCTTCCATTGGCAAACTACATCCTTTTGGAAGGGGAAAAAAAAAGCTTGCGTATTCAGAGATTGATTCAAAATATGATAGGCATGTGTCATAGGGACAACCACTGGTCTACCAGCTTCAATCATCAGCACTGAAGCAAGTGCTTCATGTTTATATTTGGCTCTTGGACAGAGATTTTATTTAAAAGATTAGCCAAAAAGAAATAGCAAGAAAAAAATGTATCCCACATAAATTTCCGTCTTCCTTTAAGTGACACAGAGCATAAAACCCATAGAACAGTTCTCACTTTAAAACAACAACAACAAAAAACCAAGGAAAAAAATACTGTCCCTGCTGAATAACAAAACAAAGGTGGAAGAACTTGAAAACTAGACAGACTACTTAGTAAGCAAAGTACTACTAAGTAAGCAAAGAGAGGCAGTATGGGAAGTTTTACACTCATCCCATTGCACTCCTGTGTATTTTCTTTATCTGTAAACAAACTCAGATTTGTTTTACACACTGTGCAAAAAAGAACAGCAATTTCCCCCCTGACTGGATAAAGTGCTCAGAATCAGAAATCTGAATCCTATGTGAGCCTGATCCTAGATTTCCTTCATTTTATTCGTATTATTTATGGGCGTTTGCCACGAGGAGTAGTATTACATGGCTCTATCCCAGAAACAGGCTGGAGGCTGACTTGGAAGGGTTCAAGATGGTTGTTTATGCAAAACAATGTTTTTCCCAGTGTAATGCACCCCTTGATTTACCACTGGATGCAATAACCTTTTTCAGCAATGAGAGTGGCAAAGCATCATACAGCTGCTAATGTAGTCTGAAAATTTATGTGGTACTAATTAGAGTTGGCTTTTGCAACAGCAATGACAATACAAAGGCAAGTCAAGACCCCCAGCCCAGAGTGAGTCACCACATTTTTCTCCTGTCTCTTGTAACAAGAGGACAGATCCTGCTCACAGCAGAGCTAAACTTGTTTAGTGGGAACTGTTCAAATCAGCAGCTTTGGGCCAAGCTTGTGGCAGGGGAGCTCCACGGCTGGGTGAGCAGGGAGGTCCCCCCAGACCCATCACTGTTCCCTGGTCCTATTGGTGGCAGCGGCCAAACTCTTGCCCTGCACCATCAGGCCCAGGGCCCAAGTTGTATTCAGCACAGGACATTTGCTATCAGTAGAGTTATTCTCGATTTTCAAAAGCGAGTAGGTCTCTAGCGGACTCATTGTCATCTTTGACTCGTTTCACACCCATGTACGATGCTGGTGTGCTTTGCGATACGTGACTCAAAGGCTTTCTGCTAAATGTGAGAGAGAGGATGGATTTGACACTGGAATGTGAGGAGGGAAAGGATCATGGGTTAAGCTCAGATGCACAGGGATATTTATTCTGATGTTTGAAATTGAGCTGTGTTTAGACTACAGTTCAGGTTTCACAGCATCAAAATCCTTTGGTCATTCTCGAATGAAAATAGAGTGGGCAGAAATCTGACTTGGGTGATTAACTCTTAAAATTTCAATGTTATTAAAGTTTCAAGAAGAAAATAAGTACAACCCAAATGAAAAACTTCTGGCTGTAACTGAAACCAACAATTCAAACGTGTCACCGCTCTGCAAACTGAGTGACCGGAGTTGAGCCCTGGTGAACCCCCGAGGCAGCGGTGATGATCCGCACTTGCACTTATTGGAGGCGCTGTAAATCTAGTCTGTCTGCGGAAATATTGTACGGAGCTCAATAGATCAGATTAGCCCTTACTGTCTTCAAAGTAGATTTACTAGGGGACTAATGGGTTTTTAGCCCTTCCATCTCACTCAGTGACACTTCCCCATGCAGTGCATATGGGATTTCTGGATAAATGTCATGCCAGTCAGAGAGGCAATTGTGCAATGGATCTGGACTTCTACAGTCCGCTTCCTATGTCTCTGCAGGCGTACTACAGAGATCAACCAACAGCACATGTAAAAGGTATACTTACATTACTGGTTGCTGCCCATGAATCCAGATTTCAGTCTTTTGGGGAGTTGTGCAGCACCTCTACTGAGAAGCCCAATCTCTTCAGACACGCCCTTTAATTTTCTCATTCAGTACAGAGGGAAACAAAATGCAAATTACACATGGATTTCTATCTAAGCAGGTTTGCAGCCTCAGGTCTGTAATAACTGAAATTTCTAAAGCTCATGTTAAGAAAGACACAGACATGTACGCTAGAGAAAGCCAAAGAGCCACTAACTCTAAAACAAGATCTGTTTTGGAAGGGGGCAAATGCAGTAAGAGCCATTTTGCAGGCCATCTGCCCCAACACAGAGACCCAGTGTTTCCCTGCTCTCCGCTCTACTACACAATCACCCTGGCAACATCAGCACTAAAATTGCTTAAGAGAATGGATTTTTTTCAGTGGTTTAGGTAGTTTAGAATCTTAACTAGGAATTCACTTCAGCTCTGCAAGCTGAGATGAAAGATGCAAAAAGCTTTAATCCAAATACAAAAGTCCCATAGGACATTTCGCTGTTAGCAGCAAAGTACTTGCTGGCAGGGGTGGTTCACAAAGGCTGCAGGGCTGTAGCTCCCACCGCCTGGGCAGGGGAGGCAGCTGACACGGCTGTCCTCTGATGGCCCTGGAGCCTTTTGGGACAGCTTTACCCTGAACGATTTGAAGTCTGCCACTGCTCTTTCCATGCTTCATTATTTTTTGAAGGAATTCAGAGCTGCTGCACCTTATCCCTGCTTTCTACTCTATGTGTGGAGCAATGTTGATCAAGTGATGGTGGCTTCTTTTCCAAAGGGGTAACCTTTGGGACTTTTTCTGGGTCTTTAATAACCTTTACCACTACCAGAACAGCATAAAGGAGGCTTTATGGTACAGGCTACTGACCTATTTTTGATATTTATTTCTACAGAATGACCTTTTTTTTTTTTGCTTGAAGTTTTACACTGCTTGTTCCAACTATTGTCTAAGTATTGCACTGAAGGTGGAAATAAAAATGGATGGTGATAATATAAATGAAGATCTGGCACCTCTAATTTTAACAAGGCAAAAAGAGCTCATTTGTTAGTCCTCTCCTCTTTTTTTCCAACTCTGATTGCTTTAAAAGACAGGACAGAATGAAGACAGCTGAAAATGGATATAGCTATCTACCTACTCTCCTCAATCGACTGCTGTGGGCATTCATTTAAATGTCAGGCTTGGTCCTATCTCTGCAATCGATACAAAATTGTTTTTGTTGAATTTATCAGTAGATCTCACACTGTCTATTTATGAACGTGTTTTTTTCATAACTACTCTTTAAAGAAACAGTGGAACTCTCCAAATGTGCATGCTCGGTTTTTTGAAGTCAGAAATACATCTCTTCATTAATAGTTTTATCTGACCATATTTGAGGTGAGTCCAGTCCTCCTCTTTATAACTCCACTACATTCTTGGAAATCTTATAGGAACTCTTCAACTCTATTACATTTTCCCTTGTGATTTACCTTTCATATAACCTGTTATTTTCTTGGGTTTGCTTTTTTATTTTCACAAAGGATTGAGAAATAAACCCTTTTCCAAAGCCCCTACATGAAAATTATTGAAAAGGCAACCAAAATTGACCCCAATTACATTTACTTCTGTGGTTTGTCTGGTACAAAGAAGCCATGCTTGGGAATTAATTTTTCTCTATTTGATAGCAATTGCAGCACATCCAGAGACTACACCTATCTGATAGCCTAACCTGCAAAAAATAATGATTAAACATCGCAATATTTACCAAAACAGTGTATTTAAGCACTTTGTCCATTGTTTACAGAATAACATAAGTGACAAAATAATTCATTGCTGTCTTATCTCTGTTTTTTTTTAACTTTTGAGGTATATCTTTACCCTGTGGCACGGGCTATTGTAAGGTGTGTACTTCACATCAGGCCTTAAAATTGGAAGCTCGTTATGAGCAGGCAATTTGGTGATGAATGCTAATGCCAGTCAGAGCTTTCAGCATCAGTCGCTTTTCAGCACCTGATTACCCAGCCAGCCGCTTTCTGTATCCGAGCTCTTACCGTCTCTCCCACAGCGACACTGACTCAAAATGGCTCCAGTGATTCAGACCTTTCTTTTGAGAGACTCTCTCCAGGTCTGATTGCAGCACGGGCACATAAAGCTACAAAATAACCCCTCTACTTAATTTAAGCTGCCAACACTCTGACTCAAGTGAAAGGGAAGGTTGTCTTAGAAAGTTGCGTGCGCACTGGCTGCCTATGAACTATGGCTAGGTTACTCCGTCTGCCCTGTTCCACTCAACTGCACTAGTCTGGTACAAAACAGGGCAGACGGAGGCAATGATGCATCAGAGCATTTAAGCACTTCTCCAGTTTGCAGTCCCTGCACTGTTCCACTGCAGTTCATGTTTTTCTTCTCCATATTTGGACTTCCGGGTATACAGTTTCTCAGCTTGTCCTTACCTCGAGTTTAAGGAGTTTTGACACCTCCTTCAATGTTCGTGTAAATTGACAGAGCATTTTAACATACAGTCATAAAATCCAGCCTGCTTTAGATGGTATTTCTGAATATAGATAAAACAAAGAACATACAGGGACCTTGATTTGGATGGAATGGCTGCATCTTCTCTTAAGGAGACAGAGTCTGACATTTTTTCTCCTCTCTGTATCCGTTCTAACTAATTTTTACACTGCTTTTGTTTTTCAGTCTAATAAATCACAGTTAGCTATGTAGGCTGATGTAATGTCTCTGTAATGCTCTGAGACAAGTGCTGCTGTGTTAGTTATGAAGATGAGAGTGTGTAGGCAAGCATTCATTAGCGTTAACTAATGAATCCTCTAACAAAGTCACACACAATTGAGAAGAGTGTAAGTTACTGAAGCCTTGAGGCTTATTGCACTGATACTGTGGCTTTCAGGGAAGGGGTTTTTTGTTTGTTTTTGTTTTGATTGAGTGAAACTATTCACTGCCTTCCTTGCTTTGTAAGATGCAACGGCCCCTCAGTATGTTTCTGAACTGAGCTATGGTTTATGGGAGACCTTACTTTTATGTGGAACAAAAGCTAGATTTGCCTGGGAGTAATCTGAAATGCAGTCTCAGTGTGCTGTAGCAGTAATAAAACAATGTCATCCTGCAGAGATATACAGCTGTACTTCTCTGAATATATAAGTGACTTCATAGCACCACTGAAAGCCCTAAAAGCTAAATGAAGTAGGTCTTTGTACTTTGAAAAACAATCAGTCCCTTGAAGGCCTCAGGGAAAGCACAGGTGAGCTTTGGTTTCTGCAGAGCCTGGGAAACACAATAGGTTACAGGGAGTAAAAGTACTGTGGAAAGCTGGCATGAGCTACTCTCTTGTCTTGTGGCATTTCATAGTCATTGTCATTTCATAGTTTCCCTGTAGCTACAGAGAGCTCTTCCCATTGTTTAGGGAGCACCTTTTTCTTTAGATGCAGTGGTCCTCTCTACCTTCCCCCTTGACACATGGCATCTACAAGAGGAGGATTGTGGCTATTTAATTTTTACATTCTTCATTACATGCTATATTCCTTTCAGCAATCAGTGTGCCAGGGACGAAGAGAGGAGGCAACATCTTCTCTCAAAAGCTGCTGAGCAAACTCAGAGGAAGAAGCTTTAAGAGATTTCAGGGACAGGGGACGCAAAGCTGGAATCTGGAATCTACACATTTCATCGCAGCTCAGAAAGTTGCAGAGTCAAAATCTAATCTGAGAAGCAACAAGCAGCTTGCAAAGATTGTCATAGCCATATGCCACTAGTTTACAAGCCCATTTTATTTCCATTTCCTCTTACTTTGCTGATTTGAGTTTCCCTAATTTAAAGAGTGTGAGATTTCAGTCTAAGCAGATCTCCTTCAAAGCTCTGCTTGAACCTCTCTCCCAGGGCTATAAAGATCTGGCCAAGCATGCAAGATTACAAAGCATTTCCAGGGAATGTTGTCCTGGCAATGAAAGAAGAGGAAAGCTGAGAATGGCTCATAACATCAATAATTTCAAAAGGACAAAAAGTGAGAGGTCTTATGGCGTAGAATTTGGGCACAAGAGAGGTGGATACAATTTCCAACTTCACCATGTGGAAATTCACTTAATCCATCTCACAGTCTATGCCTCCACCTATACACTAGGGATGTATGCTTTACTTCCTTGGACTTTTTTGTTACTAACATGGATAATGTTGTTAATTTACTGATTGATATTCCTCAGAAGCACTGAGAAAAGGGGGTTAACTGTTTGAAATGTTTTCAGAAATTCAATCTGCCTTCCCCTCCAGCTTCAGTTTGAAGCCATGGACTTAGCAGAAGTCATCTCCGAGCCACGGTGAATTCTCCCTGCTTGACTTGTCCTCAACACAACTGGAGGAAAGAGCAGGTTCCCTGCTAGGCGCACAAGGCCCTGTAAGGAGAAGATGGATCTTCCTCTTTCTGTCTTATTGAGTCATAGCTACACACCTAAAATAACATACTTTGCCTGCCAAAATAGTCTTGCTCTTCTTTCAGGAATAGGATAGCAATATCTGTTTTGAATGTGAGGGAGTAAGAACACTGGTGAGCTCTGAGGGAACAAACACAAGCATTACAGAGTGCACATTATGCACAAAATGAGCTATCTTCAGAAAGCTGGCTGAGTTAGCATTAGCCAATGTATATATACAATAATGATGATAAAACATTGCCAGTATACATGGAGTAACCTAGCAATTAAGCCACATACCAGCATAAATAACTGAGACTCCAACATTAATGAAGTACATAAAGAAGCATACCTCTGGCATTAGCAAGCAAATGCTATGTTCAATCTGGATTTCATTGAGGATTCATTTGAGAATTTAAGTTAGAAAACTAATCCTGACATCTCATCTTGATTAAATACAATTTTCTCCATGCTTCTCTTTATGTGACTGGAAAGTTATATGTTTTCATTAAAAATCCTTCCTAATCGAGACAGGCAGCTTGAAGTAGAGAAAAGGGAGAATTTAAAATAAAGTTGATTCTTGGAAGAGCAGTTCTCATGAAAGCAGATGCTTCACTGTCCCACACTTCAAACCATTTCTAAAACCACAAAATAGATCATGGCACAACTGGGTTGACATTCTGCTGTAAGGAACAATTACTATGAATGTTCATCAGTGGCTAATGAGCCCATAGTGTGAAAAGTATAGGAAGACGTCCCCTCTGCCCCCCATATCCGTGATATGGCAAACTGCAACATTTTTACTAAAAATACCAGAATATATTTCTTTCAAAAATCCATAAAATAAAAATAAAATGTTAAAATCTCCTCTTTCTTTTAAGGGGCAAAGGGAATGAATTTAACAGCTCGCTGTCAAAGAGAAAAGCAGTAAAACCTCCATGGAAGTAAAATAATGTATAATGTGCTTGATTTTAGCCATCATCCTCTTGTTTTATAAACCAACAGAACTGGAATATACTGTGGAAGTTGCAAAAGGGCCAAAGAAAAACCGAATACTAACTCTAGCACTTTCAGTTTGGAGGGGGGTGGGGGGAAGGAAAGGCTCTTGGTGAGGACACCCCTCCCTAGGCTAGCAAAGAGCTCCACTTACTGGCAGATGCAGCCTCTGAGTTATTGCTTCCCACTTAATTACTGAGCCAAAAGTAAGCAGCGAGAAATCAATTACCCAGTCGATCAACCCAGAATAAAAGAATTACCTTGCTTAAAAGTACCCAGTGACAGCTCACATCCTTTTGAATATACTTCCTGGTTTGAAACGAAACTTCTACCGTGAACGGGTACATGGACAAAATGTAAAGTGGCACTTAGGCAAAGTGGTGAAGCAGAGTGAAGAATGATACAAAACCCACTGGAGTCTTTCCCCTGCCATCAGTAGTTCTTGGTTCAACTCGAATAAGAAAGTAAGGGTGAGGATTTGACACCACCAGTACTTTCTGTGAACCCCAGATTATTATAGTCTGGTATACTGACATTTTGTGGTCAGAAAATTAATCCAGATTATGCATAATCTGCCTATGCTTTGGCATATTGTAGTGCACGATATATGCAAGTTACAGATTTTTTCCAAGGCAGCATAATGCTGCATAAAAATATGCTGCTCGTTGTAAATTGTTTTGTAAATTGCCTTTATGAGTATTCTCCCACATCTTTATTTTTCATTATAACATTATTCTTTTCACCTTTGTAGCAAAGTTGAATATGGCCAGTAATTTTACCCAACACTTCTTCAAAAGCACCTCATCAGTGTTCACTCATGTGGCTGAAATTACATTTCATGGTGTACAACAGGATATTTTGCATGTAATGAATGATCAAAAACTATTTTGCTCTATGCCAAAAGTAAGTTTAAAAGTATACCATTCTTCACATTCATTTCATTAAAAAAATAAAATTGACTTTCAAATACCTGGGAGTATCCTGTGGAATCACACAGTGATAGAGGACTATAACACTTTGCTAGGAAGGAGATAAGAATGACAAATGTTCAGAACAAGGACCAGAGATGAACCAAAAATATTTTAAAGGACATTAATCAAAATATTTACATACCATCAACTCAAATTACACAAAGTGCATACATAACTGGCAGCAAAGATAATTCAATGAATTTTACCAAGATCACTATGAAAACATCCTGATTTTTTCAATTAGCTGTCCAAATTGATTTGACTTTTTTTTTTGTGGCTAGGTTCTTCAGTCAATCAATGAAGGACAGATTGTGATACATTGCTAGTACTTCATACAGTGTATTCACAGTCTGCTGTGTCACAGGCACTGCTGATAAACTGGTGTTATCTCCATCCTTTAAGTCAATGCATACACCCCAATAAGCAGATTATCCTGAATGAGCCATTGGAATAGCAGTGCTCTCAGGCCCAGGACGTATTTAATGTGGAAAATTTATCATAGACAGTGTTCGACAGGCATGAACTTAATCATAATTTAAGTGCTATCTTAAATTTGGGCTTTGATTGTTTTTATCCCAGAAGCAACGTGAAGAGTTTGAAAGCTCTGTTCTTTCCCTTGCTGTGTTGAGCCCTGCTCCTTTCCATTCAAACTGCTCACACTTCGGCTAATCGCATGCAGTGTTCCACCAGCATGATGGCCTGTCTTGTCTTTGATAGGTATTTAAGTTTTGATTTTTCACACATACTTAGGAGCAATGTCACTATACTTGAGATCAGAATCAGGCCCACACATGCATTTGCTTAAAATGCATGCAGACGGGAGGGTAACAATATCCCTTTTGTCTGGCCTGTTTAATTAGCTCCTTGGCAATACTACCACAAATGGAAACCTGTCCTTCTGGTGCCTCGATTAGCGTCTGACATAAAAACCTCACTTTCTAAAAAATATCTTCAAGGAAACATGCATAGAGGAATTAATTTAAGTCTCTGAATTAATGCATACAGAAACTCCAGCTGCATTGCTCGTTCTAAGCATGAACTAGTTTAAGGCAGAGAAAGTACAATAATTATGCAACTTTCACCATCCAACAGAAGCATGCTAGCAAGATAATAAGCAACAACACGAGACAGATAAGCTTCCTTCATTTGTAGAAAATTGAGAGACAAGCTCAATTCTTTTTCCCTACTAAATATTACGCAAATGGCCTCTAGAGGGATCCAGGTTATTGCTTTTCTGCTGAAATCTCTTAAGCTTTTTTTTTTTTTTTTTGCTATTACTTTTTAACAACCAAATCAGTCATCTAGAAATAACGATGCAAACATTTCACATTAATGGGTGGTATAGCTACAGAGTTCATGACCAGGAGGAAGCTTTTTGAAAATCCAGGATTTACAAAATCTGGAGGGCAAGGTTCACATTCAGTAGAAGTCCAGTCTCAAACAAATCAGCTCTCAGCTCATATCAGATTGAATAAAACAATACAAACTCGAAGCAGTGCCTAGACATTTAGCTGCCTATCTGAAACTCAGCTGCACTGGTGAGTCTGCACAATTAGGTTAGGAATGTGGTAAGAATTAGGCTCATGTTTCTGTGGAATGAGTCAGTATTTCCCGTTTCAGCTCCTAGAATACTCACAAAAAAGTATATTGCTTCTAAATTATTGTCTCTGGCTTGGGCTTTGTTTGCCTGAATTATTTCACCTAGTTTAAATTTTTACAGCTATGTTTTTAATAAAGCAGGCATATACTTAGGAGTTCCAAGTTAAACAGAGAGCAAGACTTAGATTCCATAGTGCCTATATTCTATACATTCTATATTCTGGTTTGGCCAAACAATGGACATGACAAGTGGTTTCAAGCCAGCTTCAAAATTCAATCTAGTAAGCTTTTTACTGAATGTGCACTTCACATTCAATTAAATGTACATAAAGCAGATGTAATGACTGTAGGCGTGCGGAAATGCCTGTGTGTACAGGTGTGATAGGAAGTCCTAGACATGCTCCCAACTCTTTTTGCAGCTACATTTTCAAGTTCATATTCTGCAAAAAAAGCATTTTCAGGGACCCTCAGGTGGCCAGAAAAATTTTACATGAAGATACTCAGCTAACGTCCTATTCTTCTGTTTGGCAGAACTGTGGTTTGGCCTGTGCAAACCAAGATAGAGAGTGAAAGGGATAACAAAAAGGTTATGCCAAGGGCTCCTTGGTCCACACCCTATGATGGGAAAAGCAGATCACGATCCTGCCATTAGAGGCGATTTGCTGAAGCTGGGCCCTGTAAGCAGACTCCAGTACAGTTTGCAAAATTACAATACCAAGCCAGTCCAAAACCCATTTGGTCCACTGAATTTAAATTTTCATTGGATTGTATTCCTTCTGTTAGAGTACTAATAGATGTCTTGATAGCACATCAAGACAGAACAACAGTTCTGTGGCGTGAGCATTTGGTTAGGGTACAGGAGGTGTCGTTCATACAGCACTGAACACAGCACCAGATCCACAAAGATATTTACTGTTTCTGATGTGCCTTGTCCCATAGGTCCCATTTGACCCTGTAAAGGTCAAATAAATCATCTTCTTCCTGACAACAATTTTGGAAGATAATTCGTTAGTATCTGGAAGTGCTTAGTGAAGACCACAAACTCAGGCAGAAAAACTCAACAAATTAAACCAGACTTCAGATAAATAAGAAAGTCATGATCCTCCTCCAGTGAAACCAATGGGAGCTTTTGTCTCCAACTCAAAAGGAATGTTGTGCAGTTAAAACCTCCTGCTGCTGATTTTTAGCTTTAAATTTCAGTTTGCAATGAAAAGAAAACACACTTAATTAAAAATGTCAGTTTTAACCAGGCAAAGTTGCCTTATGCTTTATCGTGTGCTTTGTATAATATTGGAAAAGCTGCAGAATTAAACATTTAAGCTCCTTCCTGAGGGTAAAATAACAAAACAACCAACCATAAATTGAAGTCTAAACAAACATTTCTCATTCTATCAAGCATGCTGCTAGCTGAATTACTTGATTACACCTCCTATCATTTAATAATCTACTTAATGAGGTTATCCAGTGAGACTCTTCTCACAAGTCAGGGCTACTTGTCCAAAAAAAAAAAATAAAATGGAGAGAGAAGCGAAGGAATCCTCAGACATTAAAAGGAGCATTTTTGCATTGAAAGTAACAGCATACCATTTACAGCACACCACCAAGTATTTTGCACATGCTTTACCGCTTGTACAGTGGTTTACCTTACAGCAGGACTTGGAAACTTCAGTCAAGGTGGGTCTCTGTTGTGCTCAGTTCAGAGGTCCTAAAGATCACTCTAGCCAGTCATACTTTATCAGCTTCAGTGGACTGTATCTCAGGTCCCATATATGGCCAAAGACGCTGGATTTCTGTCATTACAGGCTACTACAAATCAACCTGGCTGGACAAAACAGAAGATATCAGATTACTCCTATTTAGGGGAAAAAAAGACCCCAAACCCTAAAGGTAGAGACCATTATCATTATGTATTCTCCAACCTGCAAAACATAATCATGAAAAGAAATGTAAAAGAAAATCAATGTGCTGCCACTGAAATAAAATCCAAATAACCATGACATTAAACAGTGAATAAAAGAACTATATCAAAGAATTAGTGGTGGAACAGCAAAACCATTCCCCTCCAACCTCCTAGCATACCCAAGACAAATTCTAGTAGCACATCTACTTATGACCATATATTTTCACTAATGAATCTCTTAAGTGCTTTGAAGGGCAAGAGATGTTGGTAGTGTTTGTCTTTATTTTTTGAAATAAACTATTGGCTCACTCATTTTTCGTTCACTATTTGATATGCACTGTTACACGGGTTTAAAAAAAAAACACTCCACAGCATTATATGATGACAGAAAAACATTTGTTATAGTGTTCCCTCACTTAGCAGTAGTACTTTTGGTAATTAAAGAGTATATGCCTTATACTCTTCAGGATGTGAGAAGATATTTCTGAATCATCTTTACACATTACTAATGTTAGTAGCTCTTGTAGCTGGATGAAGTCTCTAGGAAGTGGGTGCTCATTTTCTGCAATGTTTCAGCATACCTGTTTCTTTGTCTGTATCTCCTACCTTGTCACTGCCCATTTTGTCTCCTTATCTGCTCTTTGTCACAGACTTTGCACCTCCAGGTGAACCATGAGTAAAGAAGAAAGGAGTAAAAGAGCTGCAATTTTAAAAGGCAATCAAGCCCGAACATAGAGCCCTTCAGCAGAAGCCTAAGGTGGGTTTATGATGGATGTAAATAATGCACAGAAGATGACCTTTCCCATTTCGAGGAATCCCTTTCCTCAGATCTTTAACAGGATTCTGCCATGGAGCACAAAAATACCCAGCTGAGAACAAATGCTCTTTCTATTTTTAAGAAATTATTTTTTCCCTGTTATTTTGGGCTCACCTGGCATTGCAACTAATGAATTTCCTTTGTCACTTTTTATCCTCAGAATGGATGAAGTCAGAATGTGTCAGGTGATGTAGATGAGCAAATTGCTTCTTTTTAATTTGGTGTCAAACCCTAACAAATCTACAGTACTTCTTTCCATATCTATACATATTTCAAATTTGCCAAACAAGGAATTGGGTTAAAGTTTGAAAAGTAGGGATTAACTCCTGACATTTAATTTGAGCACAGTAGAAATACAGGATTTTTTTCATTAAGAAGTTGGCACATGAAAAAATGCTTATAGAAAGCTTCAAATGGAGGTCTCCAGTACCTAACTTTTTACTCCAGTACCTAACATTTCATTAAACAGCCCCATAGCTAACCATGAGGATAACTGTATTCTGCACAATGAGAACTAGCACACACAACCAGCAATATTAAAGGTCAACTTTAAGTTTGCTGTCAACCAGCTTAACCCAAATCTGTATTACACTTTATAATCCACACCAGAACTCTCTATAGTCTTCTTATTTCAGCATTAATTGTTTCAAAGGTTTACATGATCTGTTTTTTTGGTATGGGCTGGAGAACAGTCTTACAGTTGCTGTTACTTGTCTAGCCCCAGCAGGGAAGTCGCTTGGTATCTTAACAAACCCGGGCAGGGACACAGCAACTGTGATAATGCTGAGAAAAATCTGGTGTCTCATCTCACATGTAAACTCCGTCACCCTCTGTCCTCTGATTGACAACGCCCCAGGACTACCTCTACCCCATAGCAAGACTCAATAAGAATGGTTCGTTTTCTACAAGTTCACTCACTTTGTTTGTAGCTCTCACAAACACCTACAGTTTCAGGAAGTCCAGCTGAAGTCTTGATTCTTGGTGTCACGGTTTGGGCTGGACTGGCCACTGAATGAACGACAGATGCTATCTTTAACTTCTCTCCTAAAGAAGAGAAGAACATGAGAGAGACACTTATGGATTGAAAAAGAAACTAAACTTCTTTAATGACATATTATTAATAAAAATAATAAGAAAAGATAATAATATTAATAAGAAAATAATGAAATATATACCACATATACAAAAACATACTGAGCTCCCAAGATGATGATCACGTCATCAGCTGGCACTGGGAAAGTCCCAGACAGGCCTCAGTGACAGACGGGAACTGGATTCTGGAACACAGGGATCAGGATCAAAGGCAGACAAACAGACAGAGTCCTCCTCAGATGCCAGTCATTGAAGAAAGAGAGCTGACCCCTTGGATCCCTCAGCTTTTATGCTGAGCATGATGCAGATCGGGTGGAATACCCGGTTGGTCAATTTGGCGTCACCTGTCCTGTCCGCTCCTCCCCACAGGTGTGACCCTTCTATGCTTTTCCGCTTCCGACCCTCCAATGGGGCACATAACAAAGTTGGCTGGCCCTGGGTTGTTATGGCATTAAGTATAAGCAGGAGCCTCTCTGCATACCATTTCTTGGTATTAACTATAAACATCAGACCTTATCTGCTAGAAGTGGACACTGTCTGAGAAAAATATGCCGTTAATTTCAGAGAGTTAGGAGAGGCTTAACTAAAGTAAAATTACTGAAAAGAAATTCGGTTTTGTTTTAACTCAAACCAGGACACTTGGGGTCTCCAGGTTGCTAGCTCTTCACATATGGCATAGAATTATTTTTTCTTTATTTGAAAAAAATAGCGAGAATGTTTATATATTTATCTTTATTTTAAATGCTGATTTTAATTTTTTTTTAGCAAAACAACAAATTCAGATTCTGAGTCCTCCCTCCTCAGCTCAGTCCTTTCCTGAAAAAATATACAAGAGCCTGAAGAGAAAACAACACAAACTTTTGTTGTACTCAGGCACTGGGGTTAGACAAATACAACTATAATAATTGAAATTACTCTTTTTCAGTTGCACTAAATTTTTAAGCAGGCTGCCCTTTGGGAAGTTTATTCTGATCTGACTTTTTCTAATCAACCCACTTTAGTTTTACACTGTAGGAAGTATAAAGAGATTTAGGCCAACAGCCTCCCGTTAAGGCCTATGTGCCATCTTGACACCAAAATTCCCACTTTAGTAAAACTATCAAATTAAGTAAAGAAGAAAAATGCGCAACATGAAGTGATGTAAACCCTCCTTCTCTGTGCAATAAGTTGTTTTGCTCAAGGAGAAACTAGCATTTCTCAGGTTGAAATAGTACCTCTCGTATACGTATGTGATTTAGCACCTTAATGTTCTCTTCTCTTTTCGTGATCCTGGGTGATTTCTTGCACAACTCCTTGGCTATTAATGTATTGAAAATTTAATTGCACTACAATTTCCATTTCACCTGCTGACATTTTGTTTTATTAGGTTTGTGAATCACAGGAAAACAAGAGACAGTATCTAGTAGACAAATTTCCCATTTTTACTAGGTAGGAATAGAAAGCTTTATTTCCAAAGGAGTGTTCAGAGAATTTTGCTGGAATCTGAGGAAGCCCCAGAAAAACATCTTTGTAAATTTAAATAAGAGTTGCAATCAGAATGGCAGCCTTGGCACTTTCCAGTGAATTTCATCCAAAAGCAACTCTGATTCTGGAAGAAATACATGGGAAGTGAATTCTGAGAATTTCCCTGACCCTGTTATTTGGGTCAGACGTGAATGACAATGTGACTGGTTATTTTTCCATTGCATAGAAGAAGAAATGCCTTTGCCTCCCCTAAAGCATAGCATACCTTTGAGAAGGTACACTAAATCTCCCTCTTCTACCTGGCTATCTGTTTTCATAAAATTTGTAGCAGTGACTTGCACAAATATCTGTGAGACTTCAGTTTAAACTAGTCAATCAGTTCAAAAGTAGGGGAATATAGACAAACACTCACACACTGAGGGACAGACTGAGGGACAAGGAGCAAGACAGGAATCTCATTAGCGTCAACACTGCTCAACAATGGCTTGTCTCAGAACAAAAACCAGCCAAATTTCTTTGCTTAAATTTCAAGACCCTGATTCAGATAAGCTATTTTCTACAGCTACTAAATGATTGCAAAAGTATTTTTACTGGCTTGCCAGCAAGACATTTCTATTTCCTGTAATCAAGGTGGACTGTAAAAAAACAATAGACTTGCATCAAGTAACAGAGATCATGAAGCAGTCTGTTTCTAATGATTAAGTCATAAAAAGTGCATGGGAGCATATTAAGCCTTCAAGCCAGTCAAAATGCTTTCCCAATAGAAAAAAAAAAAAAAAAAAAAAGCTTGGAAATACTGTGAGTAAAGTAGAATTGTAGATACTGAATTCAAAATAATGAGACTTCATTCTTTTCTCCACTAGGAAAACTGGCTACTTTCGATGGTGTTTTCTAAGAAGCAGTCACTCCACGTCTGACTGCCATGCATTTTGATAATAAAACAAAAATGCATAAATTAACATTGTTATATTAAGGAAAAGTAAAGCAACATATCGGCTCATAGTAGGATTTCCCACATAGCTTTTTGACACACTCCCTGCAGTGATCAAGTGCATTGATTTCTATCTCTCTGTAATGCACAATATACACATACATACAATATATTCTGGCAATTCAGCTAGAGGTGTTTTACTAACGACAAAAGCTCACTCGATTCTTACCCCATTCACAGAGGCAGTCAGCAGCCATGTAGTCTGCACTGTCGTATCTGCCCTGCAACACTGGCAGTTTGACCCTTAATATTACAATGGAAAAGGCTGCTGTGAAATTTTATATGCTTAGGGCTAGATCTGCAGCTGTACTAGTTTATTGTTAATATTATTGCTCACAGGATAGAATAAAAAGAATTCTCAGCAGAAATGTTTGCAGGGGTGAATTTTCAGCTCCTGAACAGATGAATACATCACTAAAGATTACTGCTGAGGTCACTTCACTGATATCAATCAATTCTTGTCAGATGGCAAAGCATCATGACAAAATGAAATACCAACGTAACAAATGGGATTTTTTTTGATAGGTACATGGATGTTTGATAACAAAAGACATGATGCTGCAGCAAGTGTAAATGCAGCACAGGAAAAAGACTTAAGTTCTTGCTCTTGAATAGTGGACAAGAATATTCTGAATACCATGGCTTCTAAATCTTTTATTAAGCATTTAACTGAATCTGCTATGGTTTCTATTTTTTCTAACTCAGTTCTTTTATTTTAAAGAGGATATCTGAATTCATCCTTTAGGTAATATGATGTACCCTCAGGAGTTTTTTGCATGTCTATTATCTTCTAAAATTATGCTGAATAAAATGTGTCCAATCTGAGTTTGAATCACTACCTTGAAACCAAACTTAAACACTTGAACAAACTGTGAATGCGACTTGAAAATTATCTAGTTCCTTCTGCCCTAATAGTACTGTTCACTTGGGTGCACACAAAAATAAACAGAACATTATTAATTAGCTCCTCTGAAAGAAGTGCCTCCTAAGCGTATCTTCCCAAGCTCTATTCATAATTGTGAAGTTGTCAACCTAAGGGGAAAAACATAACTCTTTTCATGCTTTTGCTATATAGTCTTAAGGTAATGAGTTTGCACTTGGATTTATTAATTAACATGTTTTATACTCTTTGTATAAGAAGCTTGCCCAAGACGCTGTTAGTCAGAATCTAATGTGTGAAGATTTAATGCCATTAATTGTCTAAAAAAGACTACAGTGATTATTTGGCTGAGTAACATATGTCCATATCTTGATGAATTTCGAATGCTGCTGCAATTCCCACTGTAAATGGACTATTTTAAGCAATCACTCTATTACCTCTGCTTATATATTGAACATGGGAGTGAAGCATATAATTCTAAATTCATTTTAGTATTAAGGTAAATCACTACCCAAGTTTTAATTGCATGACTCTTGAGAACGTCTGTTTCTGAGTTAAAGACAGAACTGAACACTTTTTGCTTTTCAACAAAAATAAATCTTAAAATTAAGACGTTGAAGATGCAGAAAAAAAGATCATAGAATCATAGAACAGTTTGAGTTGGAAGGGACCTTTAAAGGTCTTCAAGTCCAACCTCCCCTGCAATGAGCAGGGCCATCTTCAACTAGATCAGGTTGCTCAGATCTAGATAGTGTAGATAAGACACTCATACCTTTTCAGTAAGTAAAATACCTTTCAAAATGTATCTGGTTGTAGAAATGCAATGCAGATTATAGCGGTCAAAAGACCCAATGAATTTTCTAGATGTGAATACACCTTGGATCAATCTTACTCTCACAGCAGAAGCAATAGAATTATGTATGCAAGTGTATATATCAGCTTATGCGATCACTGGGTTGATCTGATGCAAATGGTATATAGAGTTGGTAAGCCACAGAAAAGCCATACTGCCGCACTGGAAATAGACACAGCTGCCAGCACTATAACACAGGGAGTTAGGAGAAGCCAGGTGAATGTGTCTCATTTATAAATATGAATTTTGGCAGGGTCTAAACACTCGCTTCATTAAAGTAAGCGAGAAAAGTCTCCATTAAATTTAGAGAACTTACTGAACTTCAGAGATGGGTTAAAGTAAATAATTGAATTCAAAAGAAACACTTCGAGTATTGCCTCTTTTTGAAATGTCTTTTTTGAGTTCTTTGTTTACATTATTAGTGCATTTAAAAGGATTGAAAAAGCAAAAACAACATTCGCAGAATGTCTGAAATAACCACGTGTTTCTCAGCTATTTTAAAATATTAAAAATAAAACTCAATACAAATACATCAGAAGGGAGAAAAAGAAACTAAGCATGATAAATACGTTTTTGCCAGTGTGCTTTGTTTCTCTGTGATGTGATGATTTCTCATAGAAATAATATGTCTGAAAAACCATATTTGTGCAGCATTACATTTGATCAGTTTGATTGTTGCAGCATTACAGCTGAAGGCTGATCAATATCAAATTATCTTGAACAAAGGCTACAGCACAGTTGGACCATTCCATTGTGTTCAAGGTAAAGACATAATTTACAAGCACAAATCAATTGGTTTTTTCATTTGCTACCTCATCATCGAACTTGCACTTGATTCTGAATGTGGGTTCAAATTCTGATCTGTTATTCTGGAAAAAAGAAACATAAATCACAGATGTTCTTCACCATCGCCACATAACATGAATGTCACATGTATTAAGTAGTATTCTTTCAATAAATAGTGTTAATCCTTGCCCGAGACATTCATAAGAGTAGTTCACCAGGTTACATCTGGAGCCTGCAGTATTCCATGTGGAAATTACATAACGGTCCAGCTGAAGGTACATGCATGTACACCAAGTTTTTCTATTACTAATTCAGCTGCTTGAGCACTTCTCCCCTGGATGTTCCAGACTGGATCATCAAACAAAGGTAAGACCATGCAGCTTTTATTTTCCCATTAAGACCCTGCTGTTGGGGTCAGGTGGAGCTCCCCCAGCTTAGGTTAACGTGTGGTTTCTCTAGTAGGACTGGGGTTGAGGTTGTGTATATTCCTAGGATAAGTTTAGCAATAAACACAGTTCTAAAAATCTTTTAAAACCCATTTTAATGGAAAACCCCTATTCCTGTCTTTTATTGTATCACAAAAGTTATTGTAAATAAATTTCTGGCACCAGTAACCAACATGCAATCTCTATTTGGCAAACCTCAGTTCAAGTATTGCCTATACCAAGATTTCACCTGATGCTGTTAAGTGGCTGGATAAGCTGGCTTTCCTTCTTGACTGTGCATTTAGCCCTTTATAATGAATTTTAACTCAAACTGATCCAAAACCACAGCACACTGAATATGGACTTTCCACATCATAGCACACACACCTCTGGGAAGCTGGTTTGGGCAGTCACTGCTGTCAGCCTGCACAATGACAATGTGTATAAATGTTCCAGATCTAAACACAGTCTTAAAATAAACTGTTCAGTGCTTTGTTAAAGTAGACTTTGGTTGTTCTGTTTTTCACAGAATTAAGCCTATCATAGATGTTTAATTGTCCTGTTTCAGGTTCAACTGTATTATTAAGACAGACCTAGCAAGCTTTTGCTGATAGAAAAATCAATCCAGATGATAATTCCAGTATCACCTTTTGCATATTTACTTCTTGAGGAACCAACACTGCCATGCCTGAGTTTGTCATAGTGAAACAGATTTTTCTGGTACAACCCCAGGTGATATAATCATGTCTTGAATACAAAAATTAATCTTCTAGTTATTCAAACAAGAGCTCTTCCAAAACCTGAGATTACATCTGGACTAAAATTGATTTATAATCAATTATGATTTACTGATTCATAATCAGTCCCCATACTATTTAAATCCCACCTAAAAATAGAAAATCACAACTCATTCAGAATTATTACAAACAAATATATTATTTGGCTTCTTATTCTCCCTCCTTCTCCCCCCTCCACCATCTGTTGAAAATTCTGAGTATGAATTTTTAATTAAATGCAAATCAGGTCCTTCTTTGCTCAATAATACTATCATTTGGAAAGCAGAGCATTCAGTGTGACGATGAATACAGTTTGGGGGGGAGCATTTCTCTTGGTACTTTTGGTATAACATAGTTATAATCGCATAGATTTCCATTTCTAATTAGTTCGCCTATTAACATTTCGCATGAATTCCTTTGATTGTGCTGTTCATTAACAAAACAGTGAACAGTCTCACCTGACAGCTTCTTGTTGAAAGGCATCTTCCCCAAACAATATTCTTGCATAGATGAAAGTATTTTTGAAAGTTTTTTATAAATGTTTCTAGCAGTTCTACAATTTTCCTCACACTTGCATGTCGAAGCCTTGGAGCCTAGCACAACTTAGTTACAGATTTCAGCCTTCTTAAATGCGTATTGTTTTACGAGAAAAAATTTGGAAGTATTCCAGTTGTTGGTTGAACTTCATCCCATCAAACTTCATCTACTGAATTGTGAAGGGTAAGGTTTACTCTCAGTCACCTGAAGTCATTCCTCTTACGACAGACATGTGGGATAAACTGCGCTCTAGAAGTGCCTGCGTGTCTCCATTTTGTAAGACTAGAATAGTCAACAGAGAGACCAGTACCTTCAGGAGGCGATTCTTCTCATTTTAAGATTTAGATGTCTACAGTTAGGTGAGGTAAGACCAAACATCTCTCTCTTCCATAATGGCTACTCCCAAGCTGGGGCTTCAGGTATCACTCTTTTTGTCAAAGATTTAGCTTGCCAACAGTTCCTGACACAGATGAGAAATTCACAAGTGCTCTGAAGAAACGGGCTGTCTTCTCTGGATCCACATCATGTGAAATATTGCAGACCTCCAAAAGTTACACGCTGCCCATCAAAGGTTGTGCAGTGTCCGCAGTCCTTGGTAGCTACATAGGACGTACAGCCCGTTCGACGCTATGACACCACCGCCTCCCAAAACTCACACCTCAGGAATGAGGATGGCCTCACCCAAATCTTTTTCATCTCATTTCTGTGTATCTTGCCTTAAATTTTTATATTACTTTGACTGCTCTGCACTTTCTCAATATGAGGCTTTAATAAAGGTCCTAGGGGAGGCTGGCCACTGCAGATATTTCTTATCAGTATATTTCATTCCCCAGACAAAATAAATAAATAAACAAACAAATGAAATAAGGGTCTGGTGTTGGCGATGTCATATCTGAAACCTGCTGTTATGATTAGGGTGCCTTTCTTCCTCAAGCAACCTGCAGTTTATTATACACAGGTCAAGCTGTAAATCAGAAGATATGGGATGATTCAAAAGCTATAGAGAACATAAAATAATGTGGCTTCAGCTTAAAGAATCATAGGCAGAGAGAAATTAGGGATGGACATCTTATTAAACTGTCTAGTTCAATCTCTGCCAGCATGGGATTATTCCCTGGAATGTATTTTACAGCACGTTATCCAAGATTGTTTCCACATGTGAATCTGCTCTGTAAAGAGCCTATAAAAGGTGTCTGGTACAGTGCCATTCTGATTGAATCAGTGATCTCTCTCTCAGTTGCACAAAGTTTAAAGAAATATTTTTCCTATCAGTTGAAGACATCAGCTCTTTCAATCATACACACTATCACTTATAGCAGATGTTCTGTGTGGCACCCTTGCCTTTATTTGCATTGTGGAACTCCACATTATGCCTCAGCTCACTCCTATTGCCTTAGGCATACTCTGATGCAGGAAAGAGGATGGAGGTAACAGCAGAGGTAAATGCTTTATCTGACATAAAGCGATACAGACTCTTTGTATTACATACATGTGCACTGAGACTTATGACATTAACACTGTATCTTCCTTCCACAGCTGCTCCTCTCCACAGATTCCGAATCTGACTTAATGAATCCTTCGTTATTCTCAACTTCCTTCCAATATTACCACTGAAATTATTCAAATATTACTACCACTCTCCCCAAGAGACCTGCCTTTTAGCTTTAGGTGAAGGAACGGGTCAGTTACCTGAACCCTGAAGCTGCTGAGATTATTATTCTGCCTCATAGTAAGCTGTTTTGCTATTAGTTTAGTGCCCCTTCATTTTCTCTTTGACTCTAGGTGTGACCTTTTCATTTTTTCTCTTTGATTTTATACATAGTTTTTTTTCTTTTTCCATTTCACAGTTTTAAATTTAAAGTTCCTTCTAGGACTGGAACATAATTTTTATTTTCCTGACTAGAGTGACCAAACAGGCCACACTTTTTTACTGGATAAGATTTATCTTTGTCAGTTCTATAGCATTCATTCCAGGCTTTACATAAGTAGTCCTCCTCCCTTTATTATGAGTGTCCACGCATTGAGGTCCGACGCAGGCTGGGTGTGGGGATGTGGCTCTCACGCCTGCTGACTACAAGGAGCAGATGCATGCCCAGCGGAGCACTGGCTGGAACAGCTCACCTGGGATCTTCCCACGATTCTCAGCCAACCAGCCATTTTAATCTCCCCCTCTGCACCACCACCACCCCCCCACCACCCCCCCCTTATTGATCAGATTCCTGTTCTCTG
>VYXH01006790.1:457309-470832 GCA_013397275.1 Burhinus bistriatus | reverse complement strand
AGATTCCTGTTCTCTGAAAGTTTTGAAGCTCTTAATTTTTATGCTGATTCTCAAACAGTCCCAATTCTAATGCCATCGAGCTACCACAGGGTAGCGTTATGTTCTCACCACTGCCAGGGGATGTCAGCAGCATTGTCTCCAAAACTTTAACACGAATTACACTTTTTTTCTCAATCTTCTCCACTTGCCTGTCAACATTAGCTTTTCTGAGACTCTTCACAATGTCCTTATGCTGTTTCCACACTGTGGCAGGCAGGCAAGCATGAAGCATAACACAGGCATCTTCTGGGAACCTGACTTGCCCTCTCGGCTTGAAGCCTTCTTGCAGACAGGCTGTTCAGGCACTCTGGTGCAGTAATATGCTACCAAATGTACAGACGTGGAGATCTGAGGGCCCTGGAAAGTGCACTTATGTGTGCCTATGTTTACTTGCTGGCTCTCTACTGTCTGTCCAGTCAGGCTTAAAAACACAGTGTAGGTTTAATAGTCATTACATATAGATTCCCTGTCACCCTAGCAGAGTTACACCTCTTCGGTTCACCGCAATCGCCTTTTCTCACAACCACAACAGCATCTGTGGGGATGGAGTACTTACAGAAATCCCGCCTTCACACTTTCCCACTGTGTTTTCCAGGCTGAAGCTCATCTTGCCTACTGTAGATTCCTCTGCCTCATCTTTTATATCTTACAAGAGAAAAAGCAGCTTTGTCACTCCTTATTCTCGCTGCAGGCTGTACTGCAGCCTGAGGCTTCCAGGTGCATTTCAGAGAGAGAGGGCAATGTTGACTGCAGCAGTTAAAGCATTAAGCGAGACACCCTGGGAACCTCAGCTGTATTTTTCACTCTGTCACAGTCTTGCTGAAGGACTGTGGCCAACTCCTGGGGCCTCTTTCTGCTTCGGTTTCACCATTTTTCATATGAAGATGATATTGGCTTCCTTTATAAAATGCTTTCAGGCCTACTGAAGAAAAATATCCTGCAAGAGAAAAGCTATTATTACTTGGCTGATGCAGCCCTTGCTTTTTTCTCATAACGGTTACAGGAACAGAAGTGTTATATAGCTGCAGCACCTGTAAGCTCACCTACCTGATAGAGGAGATTCCTCCTAATCTTGGGAGTGAAAGGCGCAGAGCCCTCCCAGAGCCTCTGGCTTCTGCACCAGAACTGCAGTAGGTCTGCCAATACTACACCTTTGTCAACTTTCAGCTTTCCAAAAACTTTCTAGTCCAAGTATTTATTTATTTATTTATTTTATGCTGGAGGGGAAAAAAGGAGAGAAAATAAAAGTTGGAAAATTTTCACGTTGTACCATCTGTGATTTCTGTTTCTGATCTGGTTACAATAGTAAACTTCTCCTGTTGTGTCACCCAAAAAGACTGGAAAATGTCCATTCTAGTTGTTTTCCCTAGGCTACGTTGAGTGAACGTTCAGCTCCCTGAGGATGAAGTGTACCGATGTAAATTTACTGTGATAGAGCCACACTGCTGCTGATTTTTGCAGAACTACCACTGAGTAGTAAATGCTTCACTGCTCTGTTACCCAGGGGGCTGAGCATTAACTACACTATTGAACAGCAAATGCTTATCATCCCCTATAATTCAAACTATATAAATCACTGAAGAGAGACAATGTGCCTGCAGGGAACTCACATGGTCTATAAAAATGTAAAAATCTGAACTATATTTAGCTGACAGAGCTATACTTAAAAAAGAAAAAACAGTATTCAAAAGATAATCTTACACATTAACTCATCTTCATTTCAACCTACTGCAGCTTTGGTAGAGTTTAATCTTTTCTGCAAACATTTTCATCTTTAACAATATCTTTTAAAAATAAGGTTAAGAAATAAAAGCTATTACTCTTTGCATTCTTTCTCCTTCAACCATTCGTGCAGCATAAAGAATGACCTCTTTTAAGCCCACCCTTACAGCCAAGGAAAACACCGGTATTTTTTCTTCACTGAGCAAAAGCATCTCTACTTTGCTTAAAAAAAACCCTAACAAAAGGTTTAAAATATTGTGGTTGTAAAATCTGTATCCACTGAAAGTAGAAGACACAGTTCCCTTTTGTTTAAAGACACAGTTCTTCAAATATAGGGCTTATGCAAGGATCACTGCACTGAGGGATGAAAGGCAGGTTAAAATATTCCTCCAAGGAACTGTGCTACGACTGAGGACATAAACTTTCATTCCTGGATAAGCAAACACTTAATCTGAAGTGGACAGAAGTAGTTCCGTTACTGTCAATGAATTACTCATATCTGTGAAGTTAAATATACATGAGCACTTGAAGCATCAGAGGACTTTATGATAAGCTGGTGCTGCATATTCCTTAACGTATAACATAAAATAATTTCTATTTCTTCTTTCAGCCTCAACCATGCAATAACCTCTGGATGGACCTCACCAGCCCTCCTGTAATTATCATGGACTGATTACGCAATTTACTGCAGAGCTGAGGCCTTCAATGCTATTCTGTATTAGAAAACAAAACCATCCCCAAATGTCTATCAGTAGAGAAATAAAACAAGTTAACCTTTAATACACAAACGCAATTACACAACAAGACAAAGAACAAATCCAGATGAGAAAAGCCTCAGGGGAGAACTGGTATGGGACTTCCTGAGTGCTCCATGTAGCATTCAGAGGGCTGATGAAAGAGATATTTTGAGAGCAGAGTTGGAAAATGATCACAAACAATCAATGTTTCAAAGGGCTCAGAATCAAAATCAAGAAAGAATACTAAAGTTTTGGTTATTAATCCATGGACAGCTTAGTAGCTTCCCACTAACTTCTATCCTTTGTGAAGATGTTGTTCTAATGAAACAAAGACAATTTTGATTTTTTAATCGTATAAAAGATGATGTCCATCAATGATTTATGTTTGATTTTTTTTTTTTCCCCCTACACAGAGAAAATACCTGTGAATAATAGCACGGGTCTTCCACCATAGTTTGTGAGCCTGAACTAACCAAGAGTAATGAGGGATTTTAAAAAGAAATATAATTAAGCATTGTAAATATGTTTGAAACACTAAAAGCAAAACATAAGGTATGGTTTAAAAACTGGTTCAGTCGAAGTTAGACAATCAGAAAAGAGTTCTCCCAGCACAGAAAACAATATACTTATGAGATTACTTTGTAAGAATGTAGGAAATAATGCCAATGTACTTTGGATGTGCTGTCAGGGCACCTCATTATCTGTGTATAATCCTAATGTGGCTTGAAGGTGTTGCTTTGAGTTGTCTTCAGATTAAAAACAGATATTTAACTCTAAGCAAAATCAAGGAAGCTCAGAGAAAACCAACAAAATCTCAAAAGGTCTGGTCTTCTAAAGGCAACTGTTTCATCCAGTCAGTGGCTTTATCTTCTATGGGCTTTTATATATTCATCAGGATGTCAACACTGAGAAGAGAGCAGAATACACTAAGAAATTGTTGTGAAAAATACTTAATTTGGTATTAACGGCAGAAAATTAATGCAATACAGCAGTAGTTTAATATGCTGGCAGAACGAACACTTACAAGTAATCCTCCAAAATGTACACCAGCTGCAGAATTCCAGATGAATTTAAGATGTTAGTCCCGCAGGACTACTCAAGTGAAAATGAGCTCATGCTTCAGTATTTTCAGATCAGAGCCATATGCTGTACACTAGCGCATTTGCAGTATTAGTACCTTGCAGTAAATTTCTTAGAGTATTATTGAATCTAATTTCCAATGCCCATAGTCAGCAAACTTCTATCATTTCCCTTTGGATATAACTCTGCAACCTCGATCAGCCCTACATTAGATTATTCTAGTACTAAGCTGAAAGTATCTTCCTCATTTGAAAAAACACTGGACATCCATAACTTTAGGTGCCTGGAAAAAATCTGGTGATGAATAAGCTCATTGATTTTAAAAAAATTCTCCTGATGCTACTCATTAGTTGGTGCAAGCTGCTGCAGCGTCATCAACGGAAATGACCCCTCACACTGACGAGGACCTGGTGTGTAGCCTACAGTGTGTGAATACTGGTGTAAGTGTGGCTCAGGTGTAAGCAATCCCTTCCTCTTCTGGCATGTCATGAAGTCTTATGCACTATAATCAGACCTTTTAGTTTATTTTGCTCCTAAACATTTTTAGCTTCCCCTTGACAAAAAATAAATATCTGTAAGTGAAAAAAAATAGGCCTCTAAAAATTAATCTCAATTGCATTATATTAGAGACCCACTATTACACTCCATGCTCATTATGTCCAAATGAAAAAGAATATTAAAAATCTCATTATTTTGTTGCTGGCTTTTCTACTTAATTATTACCACAACAGGCAGGTAATCATTATGCTGATTACTCAAGACTGAGATGTAAATAGCTCATGTGGGGGTTAATAATCAGATAATAACAGTAAGCACTGGTTCTGTATAATTAAGGCAAATGACGTGATTTATACTAGTGCAAACCTACCTCCAAAATGAAATATTTTATGATATTACTGTCTTTCCAAATAGCCCTACACTTTGCAAGCGTACTATATCTGGAGGTTCCTTAAACTCTGAAATTTTTGGCATTCACTAAATTTGAATTGAATGGGGAATATTTTGTTTCAAAATTGCAGTAATCTATTCGTCATTAATGTTGGATACCATTAATTAAATTTCCTTTTTCAATATCGCACACTTTACAGAATCACAGAACAGCTGAGGTTGGAAGGGACTTATTGAGGTCTTGTCCAACTACCCTGCTCAAGCAGGGTCACACGTACTGATTGCCTTCAGAAACTCCATCATGTGTGCATGACGATATTCCTGCAGGAACATTCTGAACTGCTAATGTGGCCAATGAAAAAATTGTCATAATTTTTTCTAAAAATAATACATAATTTATAAAATAGGGATTTTGTTGTATTAACTCATATTTGAAAAGAAGTGTTAGTTGCTATTCTCAACATTTAACAGTTGTGTAAGCACCAGCAGTGCTAAGTGTAAAGCAAAATAAGGCATCACCAAATCACATATAATTTTAAAACTGTAAAAGAAAAGGTTTTCTCAAGCTATAACCATTCAAGGAATAGCTAACTATTATTAGATGAATACTAAAATAACTTATATTGCTGCCTCTATTAACGCAAAACTCTCTTTTTCAACTACAGGAAATTAAACTGTAAGATGCAAGAAACAGTTCCTAGATACAAAGTTTCTTTTATCTGATTGATTACTTGAGAGGAGTTCTGGAAGCTACTAACAGATTTGCATCTTTACTGTGGGTCAGATGTGAGCCAACATCTCAAAGTTTGAGTCATAACTTAATTCTTGAGTAGTCCTACTGGTTGAAATGAATTTTGGGAAAGGGGTGGGTTTTCATTTACATGACTTCTTAATACAGTTAAATTTTTTAAAAATATTTTTGAGGTTTATTTGCCTTTGCAGTTTGTTTTCCTTTGCTTCTCTTTTCTTTCATGTCTTTCCCGAAATCATTTTGTTCATAGCATTTTGGTATGACTGCATAGGCCTGAAGGCATAGGGATCGAAGTGTAGGAGTAGGAGAGGCCACCTTCCCCAGGGAGGACTTCCTCTAGCTGTTACTTATTTAGCCTCTCTTCCAACTTTCTAAAGATCCTATAAGGCTCTGCCTTAACCTATTTAGCCAGAAATGATCTAGATGCAGAATTCCAGAAGGAAATTTCATGAAAATCCAAGGAGAGACAGGCTAAATAGGGCTTTAGGGCTTGCTATCCTCCCAGCATCAGCATGCACAGTTCATTCTACCGGTATATTTGTTACAGCTATAGTTGCCAGTGACATTAGGTTGGGACAATCTCCAGCAGCACATTTCAGGTGATAAGCTGGAAAGCCTTGAGGAAAGAAAAGCAGAGATCAATGGTCACTGTAGGAGAGGGTCTTTATCCCTCTCCAGCATAGTGTCTAGGGGAATACAAGGAGCATAATATTTTTCCCTGACGCTTGTCGTACTGCCAGGGTACCAAGTACCTGTGAGTTGGATGGTCAATATTCCTGGAGATTCACAATTAAAATGAAGTTATATCCAGATTCTAATGCATACTCAAACTATTAGTGTCAGCCTTCCACCTGGCACTGAGGTAAAAAATCCTCTTGCGTAGCATAGCACCTCAGCAATGAACATAAGAAATTGTCCATCAGGACTTATGACTCATGAGCTAAGGTTTTTCAGCAGTTTTACAAACTTCTCTCCTTTTTCTAGTGTACATTTTTCATTGTTTCCCCTTATTTTATTGACGCAAGTCTGATTGAAAAGGGCAAGGGGAAAAGCTAGCATTCTGCGGGGTAAATGGGAAGAGAAATGGACAGTAGCTTTTCTTAAAATGTCACTGCTCATAAGGAGCTTGTGACAGCCCAGCATTATATAAGGCTGGCTTTTAAAAAGGTTTTATTAAATATACACTGATTTCTCTCGTTTTTGTAGCTTGCTATTTTAATCACCCCCACACTGAGTTTTTAAAAGTATTTTGAACTGCTGCTTGTTACAATGCTTTGTCATGTTTTCTAGCCACTGGAGCAATGCTGTCCCAAATCAAGACGAAGTAGGAACATTATGGCCATCAAATGAAGGTACTGGTATCTGACAGAACCAGTTATTGCTTTAGCAAAGAACTTCAAAGCGCTCTATGCGCTGATTTATTACAAGAACCTGTTGTGATGCGATCTGGGGGAGGTGTACGCATGTGTTGTTATGAGTGCCTTTTGTCTTATTTGCACATACACTGTGACTGGATTATCCCTTTGGGTCAGCACTCATAGGTTCTGTCCCCAGTTGCAACTGTCATCAGAGACATTACACTTAATGTAAATGTCATCATGGCATTAAACCAACCAGTAAGTTTATTCTAGATTGTATGTGAGAAACTGATACTGAATAAATTTAGAGACATAAAATACAACTAACACATATCTCTATTGCTTTTTATGTATTCAGTCTAAAAATTACAGAGAGGATCTACATCACAGCTTTTTTGAGGTTGTCTCCTCTATACACATTTTTAACTATTTAAGATTATTTAGAAGTTTTAAGACCACTAAGAATTAATATAAACACAATTATATGAAATGTCATTAAAGTAATTTATGCCTCACTATAAAGTTTCAAAAGCAAATGCTTTTCAAACATTTTTCCCCTATAATGTATCTAAAATGTAACTGATCCATACAGAAAACAGTAGATAATAAGCTTAACAATCTTCCTACTTTAAATGGATGTCAACTAAGAGTAGGTGATTTTTTTCCAGTAAGTGTTTTGTTTAATCAGCCATTTAACACCTTCCTTAACATCAGTGTGCTTAGATAGCATTTTCAAGCAGTCCTCAGGGCTGCATCTCTGTGGAGTCAACCCCTTAGTCTGTTCTGGGCCACTGTGATCTACTACAGGAGAAATATATAGGGAGAGCGAAGGCTAGGCTTTCCTTAGTGCAAAACCAAGAGAGTGAGAGGACGAACGGATTCTGGAGTGGTGACATTTGAGGTCTCTGTCCTTGCCTGCACTGCTGTGGTATTGAAGATTTCCTCCCTCCCTTTAAAAACTCAGCTAATTTTCGTGTTTGGGTTAGGGCTTGGGTCTGTAAGTCGGGAGGAGAAGACATTCAGTGAGGCTTATTCTTTGAATTGTTAGCCAGGGAAAACTGAGGGTCAACCTGCATGAAACTCACCTCCTTCTCTGTACCTGCAGCAGAGGCAGGAGCCTGCCGCCTCCCGTCAGCCTGGGGCTGGGGCAGGCCTTGATAACGCGTGAAAAGCCGATCCATATTTCCAGAAAGGAGAGCTTACGGCTGTGACAAAATGGCAGCACAGAGGAGTGTCTTTTCCCAGGCAACGTTGCTATTTCCATGCCAAAAATATGTGGTGATGCCTAAGGTTATGGTTACAGACGGTGGTGAGTAATTCAGGAAACACAGCAATGTCTCTGGACTGCTTGGCAATGGTGAGGCAGGGATTTTCAGCTACACTATACGGCTGCAACACCTTATCTTGTTTTTTGGAAGAGTTTGGTGTTGCTGCTTCAGGCCCAACATATGGCCAGGCTGGGCGCTGGGCAAGGCTCGGGGCTGAGCAGCCGAGGATGAGGTGGCCGTTCCTCGGAAGTGGATTTAGGAGCAACAATAAAGGTAAGCTTGGGGGCTCACGGGGTTCACAGCACTGTCTCAAGTCTTTTTTTGGGTGTGGTAAGTGCTCATTTTTTGAGCTGAAATATTTATTAAGGTTTAGATTTAAGGTGGTTTAAGGCTGGGAAGACATGGCAGTGTCACTTCAGCAGCTTTCTCTCTGTTTTCAGGCTGGGAAATTCAAAGAATGAGACAACAGCAGTAAGCACTGAAAATGCTCTTGGGCTTTTCATTCCTGTGCTTTGTTCATCATTTACCTTCTCCAGCAGTGACAGAAGCCCTGTTCTAATTGTAAATCTAAATCAGCTGAATATTGATCCCTGAGAGGTCTGATTATATTTGTCCAAAATAATAGAGATGACTAGCTGACTCTAAAGACAACTCTAAACTTCCCCATCTAACAATTTAGATCTCAGATTAATGAGCTCTTAAGTAATTGGGTCAGCCATAAATAGGTTTGTTTGCAAAGACAAGAATACATTAATCTGTAAAGGTCATATTGCATGCACTGAGAAGCATTACAATATTTATATCCCAGTTTTGACGTTCGATTGGTTGTAGTCCGATTGCATCTGTTCCTTTTAAAGATATTCAAACTAAAGAGTGCCCAGGAGGTTTCTTCCATGTAGTCCATGACACAGAGCAAGCACTTAGGTTCAAGGCAGAAAAGATTTTGTTTAAGTAGTCATGCTATTGACATTAGTTTCTTTAAAGGGAATTGGGATAGAGTATATCTCCTATGAAGACTTGCAAAAAAACAGTATTGATTTCTGGATGTTTACTTCAGGAAGGAAGAAGAGACTTTCCTAGTGTTGGAGGTCCAAGGGATTATTACAGACAAGGGAAAAAAAGCCAGGATCTGCTTGTTTAGTAGCTGTCTGATAAGGGATAAAATGTTCTCTACAAATGTGGGTGCACCTTAGAGATATGTAGGGACCTCCGCATTCTATCCCATTATATTACAGTGGCCCTTCTTTTCTCAGCTCTTACAGGAACTCTTTTTTGTACCCTGCTGAGGAATAAATGCTTTACTTTGGGACTTCTCTTCTGCCTTGTCTGACTGAACCTAGTATCCCAATGGTCGCTGGGAAGTATAAACTGTAGCAAACCTAAAAAGGATGTGATTTTACAACCTTCCTTGCCTGAGTTTGTCATGGGAATGTAGGAAACATCAGCACTATAACACTGAGAACTGAAATTGCTCACTCCATTTTCTTAGCTTTGTACAGTCTTCACTCTGACTGTCTTGTCTCTTCCTGAGCTCCTCCAGCAGGCTGTTAAAGAATGGGAATTGAAATGGTTTTCTAAACCATTGAATGAGAAATAAACTGCACAGTGTACTGCTGTCTTCAGCAGATTTCTGGAGGATTTAAACCCCATTGTTGCAGTCCTTACTTAATCTATGCAAACAAAAACCCCTTAGCATAAGATGCAGTTAAAATAGGAGAACTTATTCTGTGCATCTTAATCTAAATCCAATCCTGCTCTGTCCTAAAAAAAGCCTGGAATAATTTACAGCGTAAAGTTTCACATTACAAGTTTCAGGTTTTGAGCTGGGATCACAGGGGAAACAGTACTGCATGAAAACAGTCAAGAAATTAAATGAAAAAGAACTGAGGTACTAAAATAGGCCAGACGTAATAAAATGTCAGAGGAAAGAACTGGTAGCTAAATCGGAGCAAACACCTCATCATGAACAATTTCATTATTTCTGTCTAATTTTCCCTATTTATAAACTGTGTGTGAACTGACTGGGAAATTCTCAAATGTAATCCTTATTTAAAACATACATGAATAAATTTCTGCAAAGTCCATACACATTACGAACTGCAAGGGAATTTTCACCAGAAAGCTCTGGGTGAGGCAGCTGGATCAGCGGGTGACTTCAATAAGAATACTTAGATTATATAAAAATAAGCAATTTAAAATGCAAGAATTTTAAAATTTCCATTTCAAAATACCTGCACATTCAATACTGTTTGGAATATTTGAAATAAAATTTAAACACCTCTTGAATTATTACAGAACAGAAAGTTTATAACAGAAATGCCCTAGATAAAGGAAAACATTAAACTCATATTCAAACCCAGAAAATTCTGCCAAGAGGATAATGTAACTAATACAGATCACATGTCTTTAGTCAAACAGTTTAACTTCTGGAAAATGCAGTTTTGGGTTGATCAAACGTAACAAGTTTTCAATAGACTTCTGCTATTAATTCTAAAAAAAGCTAGGGAAAAGTGTTATCTAAGCAATTCAATTTCTATCTGAAAACAATCAAAACAACAACAAAAAACCCACTGAGAAATGAAAATAAATACAAAATAAAGAAATGCCAAAATAACACAAAAATCCATTTCAACTAAGTCAACTATGTTCAGCTTCACTTTGCAGACAGAATGAACACATGCTCAGTTTGGGATAACATCTTAATTTTATGATTGGCTGCTTCCAAATATAATTATTTGTAGGAGGCAATATTACAATTCTGCCAGACATATAGCAACAAAATACTTATTTGTTAGCTACACATACTAGTGTAACAAACCCAGGAAGGGTCAACAAATTGTGAGTTAATGAGAGGATGACACCACTAACTTGCTTAAGCCAGACAGCCCTGAAGGAGGATTGAACCAGGATGGGTGTCACTGTATTCTTTTGTTTCATCTCAAATCTTCTCTTCACCAGTTCTTCCAAAAAAAACCATCCTAAAGAACTCACAGACAGAGCCACAAACAAAACTTTGTAAACTGCTTTCTGGAATAAGTTAGGATGTGACCGAGATGTCAATATAATTTATGAAATGAAATTTGCAAAAGCAGTATTACAAGGGTCAATTATTTTTTTTTCCCTTAAGATTTTGCAGTTATGTTTGACAGTGAGACTTGCATACACTGTGGAAATAACTTGTGTTAAGCAAATACCCAAACACTATCAGTTATTTTTGTTGTCTCTTGGTCATTCTTCTTATCTGCTTCTGCTTGACGGAATGGTACCAGCAAAACAGTTTTTGTAGGATAATGGCCGCAAGCTGAAGCATCAATATCAACATTAATAAATTCTGGTTGCAAGAGACTTTTGGAAAAGAATGGTCCTAAAATGAATTCATTAGTGTAATTTATCGGCTGTCTTTCCTTGGGGAGCTAATGCAGTCAGCTTTCTTGCATTTTAGAGCCTGAAGTGGTCCATACCATTATCATAACAAAACAATCATACCAAACGTCTTTAGACACTTCCTCCGAGTTCAGAGACAGCTGCAAACAGCATCACCTCGTGCAGTGAAATCTCTTCTGGAGGAACCTTTTGCTGTCGTTGTCATCTAGCTTTTTGTGGCAGGATGCCTTTCAGGTGTATCTAGCTGGTTACTCTTTTGTTGTGTTTAGGGGTTTTTTTTGTCTGTTTTTCCTGGAATATTTACACACAGATTCCCCTTACACGGAGCAAGCGATAAGAAATGAACTGCAACAGGAGTTGGGAATTCTATGTAAAAATGGGCACTGGGACACAATATGTTAGATCCTGTCAGGTTGAGAGGAGGTTCAAGATACTTTTATGTAGTACCTGCAGTAGTGGAGCCCTGATTTCTAAGCCGATAAGTGCACAATGACAGTATAATTTTGCATTCCCAAAAACAAGTATTTACAATGAAAACTCACGCATCATCAGGACTGGCCATAAAATGGAAAATATTCAGCCAAAAAGGAAAACAGTAGTACATCAAAATTGTGCTCGGATGAAATCAGTAAGACCATAATATAACAGGTGACACACTGGCTGGGGCAAGTGAGCAGGCCAGCAGGAGATCAGTGCAGACTAGTAGCTTTTTATTAAAAATAACAAGTTGTACATGGTGTGATGGTGAATGCTGAGGACTGTTGTCTGGTATGCCCTATGACCACTAATTTCAAATCCAAGTATCTTCCATGATAGCAATATAAACATGTGTGTTCAAAATTATGTTTTAATATCACTGTTGTTTTCACTTTGCACAAGCAATAGACTTCAGGTTTGTAAGTGATTTTGAATCATTTGTAGTAATAATCATTATTTAGTTATCAATTAAGTTTCCAGGCTGAACATAGTTATGTGCTTTATACTACTGGAGAAGCTAGTAATTTTCCTGAGAAATCTATGCAAAATTTACTATTTCTCCTTTATCACACAGTTTAACTTCTAGTTAGCTTTCAGGGCATGCATCAATCGCTATTTTAGAAAAAAATTTTCTCCCAATTATATGGAGTTCCTTTTGAAACTGCCTGGCCAGGTTTCAGTCAAATGATGTTTCGGCATGCTGAAGGTTACTAGCTGAAACATAATAAGATGGTCTGAGCTTTTAACTGAATCTGCAGAGATATTTAAGTGATAGAGCTTGTTTTCACTTCTTATTTGAGCAACTTCAGTGCTTTCATCCTGAAGCCACCCCTGCATTTTGTTGCTCTCCTGAATTAATTAATTCTCTTTTCAATATTGTCTAATTGGTGAATGAAGCACATAAGACACCAAAGATGCCTCAGCAGGAAATTGCTCTTTTTGAAGCTATAACTATAATTTCACTCTGCAATAAATGTGTACATAGTCAGCATGGGTGAGGGGGGATGGGGGAAGCCCAGAACATTCATCACCATGTGATGCTGGCTGCTAGCTAGAAACACAGAAAATGGTGCCTGTAACCTCCAGGGAGTTAGTCCATCATTAGATTAACCACCACTAAGGTAAGGCCATACATCATTAAAAAAGACAGGCGCAGTGTTGGCAATACAAGAATAATAAGTAGAACAACTTGCACTGTCACTTTGCGTAGGAATGCAGAGAAGTCTCACAGATGCTGGTGAGGCAGGGGAGGGTGAATAGGTAGTCATTACCTCAGGAGAAAAATGATAAACCATGTTCCTATTCAGCAGATGTGTCTTTGCTTATCAAGTTTATCTGCATTTACAGTACGCTATGGGAACTAAATACATCAGTTACTCAATGTCTAAACATGCTTTTCCAACGTGAAAAATATGTTTGGCTACCCTGATAAGAGCTTAAATGCTTTTTATTTAACCTTAGCTTTCTCTACTTCACATTTAATGACAAATTGCTATTTACGTGAAGTGTTTTCCAGCTAAGCTGCTTAGCACAACATTGCTAGGGAATACTACAGTATGAATATACTGTATTCACATGGAGTCAGAACCTCTTTGTTCCTCTCAGCAGTGCTGTCCTCAGGTCTTTGATGTCATTCAGTGTGACTAGAAAAGGCAACCAGCTTTCATTCATTCATAAGGTCTTTAATCCCTTATGACAATCTTTTAAGTACTTTTGCACTCACTAATTGGTTAGAGTATTCAAGGACAAAATCCAGGGATGAGTTTCAGAACAGTGGATGAGTTTCGGAGCAGCGGATGCAATTTTTTTTTTTTTTTTT
>VYXH01006790.1:339358-457263 GCA_013397275.1 Burhinus bistriatus | reverse complement strand
TTTTTTTTTTTTTTTTTGCGTTAATGGAAGGGGTATACTTCATTCCGAGGGTTCCCCACAGAGAGCAGAGATTTATTTACTATGGACAGTGCAGACTCCCATGGCACCTGGTATTCATGATCCTCGTTCTTTAGTTTAATTTTAGTCTATCCCTCTCTTTTCCTTCACAATTTCATGAATTGAAATAAAAGTACATCTAGAGAGTCAATGTCAACTATTCCTTCTGCAAATTAGCAGGCTTTGCACTATTCAACATCAGGCATCTCTGTCTCCCACCCGAAGTTGTAAGGTCTTCCTTTTGCACACCCAGTTCATGTTGGACTGGTCATGGGATGCACCAGCAAATAAGCAAAGAAGTCTTTCTCTGTTGATGCTCTTACCAGTCTCTGAATCTGAACTGCCACTATCATCACTTGTTCTGTCTGATAAACTTGTCTATATCATTTTTAATGTACCAGAAGCTGTAATACTGTGGTATGTGAGGCTCTGGGAGCCTTTCAAGCTATTATTTTCTTGGCTCTGTCAATGCAAGCAAAATCGATTTACCAGCCTCTAAAAAAATCTCTCTTGTTGTAGCGATCCAAACTAGCATTTAAGTAGAAGTTTTCAGCAGAATATCAGAACTAGAGAGCAGAGTAATTATTCACTTATTAATGTAAAAAAGTATATAACTTGTATGCATGACAGCAATCCTATACTTACAGGTACATTAACAAGTTAATGTGGCATTTCATTCCTCATGTCTGTAATTCCATGAACTTCTGAAAACAAAGTATGTTTTCCTCCTCCTATGATGTGTCATCTATACACTACTCAGTCAATAATACGTTACAAAACGGAGGAAAAAATATCCTAGCAAGCCACTAATTTCTTTTACAGTCTTCCAAGATTTTTATTTTTGGCAGAAAAATAACATTTAGCTAGATAAATCTATTAGCACATTTGTGTAATGCTTTTAAGAAAGTAGTTCTTGATACAGTAGCAAAAACCTTAATCACTTGTACGCTTCATGCTCTTAGTAAATTCCTCAGATTGGGGATACATAAGCAATGTGATCCTAATGGTCTGTGTCCTGCGATAAGTTAACTGAGCCTAGAGGACACTCCTGCGATGGCCATGGTCTCCAATGCACTGCTATAAATCCTGCAATAGCTAACACTCGATCTTGCCATAAGCTCTGTTCAAACAAATCCCCCTCCTACCTTAACAAGGCTCTGCAAGGAGTCATGTCTCTTCTTTCTTTTCCCTTGCTCTCCCTCTCCTCACATACAGACTCCTGCACACTTTAACGGAGGACTGGGCCTAAAAATGGAACTCTGACTAAATAAAACATACTGAATTACTTCAATCACTTATCAATCAAGAAATGGTGACTTACTGGTATGAATATTAACAAACCAAAATGCTGGAGCACTAATGAAGACAGTGCAGACAAACTTTTTTTAAAAAATCATATTGCAGGATGAAAGATAACCAAGAACTCTGGGTTACACCTGAAGCTTAAGTAAAATAAAATAAATGTATTTTATATTCTTTTCTCAGTGTGGAGTGGTCTATATTTTCAATTAATCGTAAAAAAACAAAAAAGAAAAAAAAAACACAAAAAAACCCTTAGTAAGTGTATTCTGGAAAAAAACACTTTCCTTCTAATTAGGATGGCATATTATCTATGTATCTAGATTTTAATTGCACTCACTTGATATACTCATTAAAATTATTATCATTACGATCAAGCTTCTTACTTTTTTCTACCTGCATTAGACTCTAATATTCAAGGAAAGGAAAAAAACGACTCCTGAAAAAAATTCTGGCACCAGGCATCCCTTCAATCTGAATTGAACCCTATTTCTTTTGACAGACAGAAATAAACATTGTCAAATGAATGTTAATAAAGTTCTAAAAGCTTGCACAAACAGACAGGGCCAGCCCACAGCCATTTCTCCTGAACCTCTGTGTTGCTCCCCAGTAGCCCCATTAAGGTGCTCTTTCCCAGTGGCAGGCTGGGGCTCCTGCTGCCCACCACGACTCCACAGCTGCTCTCAGCGTGGGCCATGGCCCATTTCTGCCTCCAGCCTTGGTGCTCCCCATATTTCCCTGCCTGCAGTCTTGGGACCCACCTCCCTCCCTCCCTCCGCAGAGCAGCCCAGTCCGACCCTCCACAGCCCCTGGCCACAGGCGCGGGGTCCAAACTCGTGCGTACTGCAGCAGGGCACCCACCCAGCCCTAGAGCCGAACTGCAGCAGGAGGAACAGGGGCAGAGAGAGGGATTTACAGATTCCTGGACCTGTCCCTCCACGTATGGAGGGACCTAACTGTTCCTGCTGCACCAGACAGCTCTGGAGGCATTTCTGCTCTTGGAAGTCAATCTGTTTAACGTTAGTAGTGCCCCTCTACCCCCTACACCCCCCCAATCTGAGTTTCCACAGAAAAAAATCATGCCACATAGTTCAACCTAAGACTTTTAGGAACGTACTATGGAGTTGGTTCCAATTCCTTTTGGAGTCAATGTCTTTCCAAGGGCTTCAGAGACTTGCATGCTACACTGATTTTTACAAGAGTGGGAGAAATACGCTTTTTCTGACAGGCCTGTTTACAAATTCTTATTCTATTATCTTCAAACATAATATGAGTTTAGGTATATTTTTCAGAAATGGCCCCTTGGCCATTACCGTAATGGTGACTACTGAAGCAAGTCAAATGAAGCTTGACAGACCTCAGTGTAAAACCTCAGTCCAGCAAAATAGTTAAAAAAACCCAAGCATAAAACTTTCCCACATCACTTCAGTTTTTAGAAACCGGCAAATGCCGGACTGCTTAGTGTAGTAAGTCCCATGTAGGTGTACAGTACATGGTAACTACCTCTTTGGATTCAGTTTGTTAAACTTCTTGCATTTTTGGAACATTCAACTATCCTACAAAAATGTATAAAAGAATTCAGAATCAGTTTTTTTAGAAGATATAACAAAAAACTTAATTAATTTCATCAGCTTTTGTATTAGCTAAGTTTCACTTCACTGAACAAGTCTTTATTCTCCATTTCTGAAGAAACTGAAAAATAAATAATGGGAAGAAAAATTAATATAAAGTTACCAAGAGCAATTACAAATAACCTCTGGATCGCAAGTCTTTACTACAAAATAATTAAAAACATGAAGTAATTTTTTCTCAAGAATTCAGTTATTTCCAGTATTTTAGGTGCTGAATTATAAGTAGCACCTTTGCAATCCTTTGCGCTGTTCTGTCATGTTAACCCATCTGGCCTTCTGAGGAAGGTTCAGTTTAACTATTCACAGTGCTGAATTCCTTCTAAGAAGTTGAATTAGTATAAAAGTATTTTAACATGCATCTTTTCAATATCTGGTACTGTAACTAGCATTTTCTTACTGACAAATGATATTAATTCCTCTTTCTTCCCCTTGCAATAAAACACTCTATTTTTAGTTATTTATTTCTGTTCAGTTACAAAGCAAAATACAAAAGAGCAATTTCAGTAACATCTTTTCCCTTTCTCATAAATAGTTTGATTATACTTTATTTAAACAGGGTCCAAAATTGCCACACAGAGAGCATATACTGTAAGAATTCTGACACAAATGAAATAATGAAGTTGAAAGTTTTAAAAATTTCTTATATAGTGGAGCTGTGACATTTTTCTGAAACTTTAAGGAAATTCAAATCAAGATGGCGATTTTTAACCTCTGACTCTTCCCAAAATACCAGGAAAGCATTCCCCAGCAGCAATGAGGCTTCAACATTGTAACATTCTTCTAAGATTAGGATATAAGACTATTACACAAACAGACACACAACATATTTCATGTATTCTTAACAATCAAGATTCATTCTAATCTGCACTCTCCCTGATTTCTTTCACTTTTCACCGAAACATAGGTGTGCTGCTGTTGGAAGATCTTTGTGGTCAGAAAAACTGACCCTTGAGAATATTCCATTTCTAAGAGCTCTTCTGCTGGTTGAATAGATATGAATGATGCACATGAAGCATGGTCATACTTTGTCCCTTTTTTATTACCACTTCATTTAGAACATACTCCATACTCACAATGACAGTCATAAAATTTGTAAGGTAAATCTCAGTAATGGGAGTTCAGGTTACTAAATTCTTCTTAGCCAGATTCCACTTGTAAAGATTCCACTCTGCCTAATTAAAATATATAAAAGCTTGCTTTATTTTCTTTTTTCTTTTACATGCCTGGGCTACTTGTCAGTGTCTTAGAATACAGCCCAACTTAGCTGTATGTGCTCTGTGATGTACACTTACACAATCCGAGCTATGGGACTGTAGGCTCACAAGGTCAAGGTCAAGGCAACTTATGGTTATCAGAAGTTTTAAGTAGTACAACACATGAATTGGAAGCTCCCTGTCATATTTCACCACCACTTCGTGTCTTTCCTATACTCTGGATTTTTATATTAGAGGGCATCACAATCGTAGTGTGTCCTACCTGTACGTCATAGCAATTTTCACTAGCTGAAACCTCAATAGCCTGGCCACACACCATTGTTAGTGGGCAGCGGGCAACTCTACTTTGCCAGGAAGTCAAATAACTTTTTAACATTTCTTATCCAGCAGGATTGAAAGGATTTATAATCCATCCTGTTTGAAACACAAGTTACTGGAAAGAGAGGGATGGCGGTATGTTCCTCAGCTTTCAAAACCTGTGGAAAACCCTATACAGAAAATGCACATAAGCAGGTTTTTATGAATTTTAGAGAAAGGAGATTTATAAGTAAGGATTTGAGTCAGTTACCTGTAATGGCAGTGTCTTGAAATCCAGCAGAGTTGTTCCTCACTGCAAATCTGCTGACCGTAGCAATGTTGACTTAAGTAAACCACCAAACCCCTTAATAGAGGGGATGTCCTTCACACATAATGGAGAAGGTTTTAAAGATGATTCACAACAGCAGCACACTGACATGGTCACTCCTGAGAGAGTTTTATCTCCGAAATCACCCATCATCTGTGCTGATTAGTGCATGCCTAAGATCTCTGGCAACCCCATGCATCCCTGGACAGCTGCAAATTGGAAGACCACATTAAGTTTGATCATTAACAAAAGTCCAGGATACAGTGCAACATAGTCACTCTGTGAACACCTTTTACCAAATTTATCTCAATACTAAGATTTTCAAAAGAAATACATAAATCTGGTCCCGTGTATTTATAATGCATATCTGTTGAACCCATTATCATTATTTTCCTACTGCAAATGGCACATCGCACTTTTCAGTTTAATTTCTGCTTCTACATCTTCCAGTGAAAGATCTTCCCATTAGTTCTTCCACTGAAAATATCCAAGAAACAATGGTATTTTAAGATATTGTTCATTGTGTATAAATTGTAATTCCTCTGAAATATACTGCCTTAATAAGGGGAAATTACTGCATGGTACAGACAGAAAAGAAAGTGAAATAATTGGCTTTCAGCATTTGAGCAGCTTTGTTCCTTTGTATTCATTCAGATTGACTGTCGGTGGAGTTAAGATTTCATTACAGAGCTATTGGTTCTAATAAGATATTAGTGAAGTATTATTCCTGCTTTGAAAGAATGTGTAAATGATTACCATATGAGGTTTTCTTTTAAGGGCTAAATCATCAGGGAAAAATGTTAAAAAAGTAATTCATTGGACTCAGAAGTTAAAACTGGTTCCTGATGCAGCCTGAGCAAGGACTAGTTGTAAGTGCATCATGGGAGGCAGGCTGACAGAGAGGCAGGCTGAGGGGCAGCTGCCGTCTTGCTCCTTGTAAAGTGGGGAAGAGTGCTAGGTGGACTTTCTGACATTGGTCAGCAAACCCCACAACCTCCTGTGAGCCAGCGTCAGGGCACTAGGTGGGGAAAAGTGAAGGTATTTCCATCTATTTCACACACACAAATTAAAAGATACTTAGCATGTAAATATTCATATAAATGAGCGTGGTCTCATTTCCTTTTACTTCATGTGTGTGTCTAGTACTACTTTCAATCTAGCCCATATAATTTAGAGGGTCTGACATCTATTGCCCTGATCTCATTTATCACCGGTCCATCTCCATTTTAGAAGCACAGATACTCAGTGTACAATTTTTACTGTAAAATTGAATTTGTTTCTTGTGTCAGAGCAGGCTTGTTGAATTTACGATTTAACATTGAACATCCTTCACCTTGAAAGTAGCTCTCCTGCTGTAAAAACAAGGCATCTCTCTCATGAGGACACTATAACATCATGATACAGATGCCCATCCTGTTAGAGAAGGTTGTGCCAGTAGAAACTAAACTTAATTTTCTAAGACGTTCCAACATTTAGCCCTATTTTTCACTTTACAAGGATAAATACTGGGAAATATTTTATCCCAGTGTAATAAATATCCTTTCATCAGTGGAACAAAAAAAGTGTTTGATGTTCAGTTCAAAATGGGCTGAGTGAAAGAAAATACAAAAAGCATGCTGAAACCACATTATTTGTCTATCTGATGGTTGCTGCCTTCATCTTTACATCGCAGAAAATAACTAAATTATCTCCCTTGTAGTTTGGAACCAGTCTGTTCATTATGGGTGGACATTTTATTCAAAACTATGTTTTTTGGACTTTCTCAAATCCTTTCTCTTTGGGTGTACTGCTCTGCTCTCTCATTCTTCTGTCTACCTTCCTTGCCCTCCCCTGCCCCCCTGCAATTACTCTCAAGTTCCCAAATAAAACTATCCCTAAATTGGTCTTAATTAATTCATGTTACATAGAAGCAGGAACATCTTGCTGTTTCCACCTTGTCTTCAAACTTTCACAACCTACTTAAAGTCTGCAAATTATCTGTTTCTTCTTCAGTAGCACTTCATAGCAATGTTTACACTTCTGAGATCAAGTTCTGCACCAGCTCAATCCCGTTGTCACGCGGGGGACAACATTTTCACTCATCCACTTACAGCAGCACTGATGGGTCCATCTGGCTCCCTCTCTGAAATGCAACCCAAAAGGTTGCAACTCCTCATTTTCCAAGAAAAAAATCCCACGTGTCCCCCCAAAGTTTCTCCCACCATGCCTTGCCTTCCTTTCCTGTGTTAGCTTGTCTCTATTTGTAGAGGGTCTGCAACCAGTTGCAGCACAGTTCCTCCAGGCAAGAAAGCAGGAACCACCATCCTCATCTGTTGCACCTTTTTTGCTCATTCTTCTCTGAAGAAACTTAGCTGGTGCCAGCTGTTAAAGGTACTTAGCAATTTTCCAGCCAAAGTAAACACTTGCAAGGCTGTAATTGAGCAGCTTTTTTCCTTTGTATTCATTCAGATTGACTGTTGGTGGAGTTAAGATTTCATTACAGAGTGAGCTATTGGTTCTAATAAGATATTAGCGAAGTACTATTTCTGCTTTGAAATAATGTGTAAATGCTGTACCCTATGAAGTTACCTTTTAAGCACTACATCATCGTGGAAAAAATGTTAAAAAAATAATTCATTGCACTCGGAAGTTCAAACCGGTTCCTGATGCAGCCTGAGCTACATCACTCCTCTCTCAGCCTTAAGGACTAAAGCTCCTCAGATCTATCTGGATCCTTTTACAAACCCAAAAGGGGAATCAGTTCACAGCTGGAGAAATATTTTCCGATTATAATATAAACTAGAGTCTGTGTGCTCCTTGGGCAGGTGAATGCACATCCCTAGCAAAGTAGCTGGATTCTACAGTACTCTGGAGATCTTCCAGAAGATTTAGTTAAATAAAAATATTTACCAAAAAAATAAAAGGGGGGGGGGGGGGGAATAAGAGAACCGTTCACGTGCTCTCTTAATACTAAATTCCAGCTCTTTAGGTCTTTTGCATTGCTCTATATCACCATGCATGGAACTTTCCTGGCTGACAGCAACAATACTGAACAAAAAATGCATGGTGCTCAATGTGAAGCTCTATGCTCCCTTTTAAGTTCATTAACTTCTGTGGTTGCAAGGAACATCAGAGCATCATGGACCATATGTTTCACATCATAAACTTTCAGCAAATCATCCATCACTTGCAAAGGCTTACCCCAAAAACTGAGGCCTTTTTCAACAAAGAAGAAAGCAGCCTGATGTGCTCTTGATGTATTTATTCTTCACCTATAAGAATGTGCATCCTTGAAGGAACTTTGGTTGTTTATGCAATTGGATCACAAGGTATCACAAGCAAAGGATGTATAAACCTACATTTTTCTGGGAGGTAATGAAAGATTATTGTCCTAAGGGCTCAATACTTCTCAGATGCTTTTTTTTCCCCTTCCTCGAGCTGTTCAAATTCTATATGGCCTAGCTTCTCATTTTGATTTCTTTTCTATTACTGTATATTCCTCCCTTACTAAGAATAAATCACCAGAAGCAGCTATTTTCAAAATAGCTTGGATATGTTTTAACCAACAAATCCAGTGTAATGAGCAGGCCCTGATTCTCAAAGTTGAAGGTTTATTTCAGAATAGCATGCCATGTTTAATCAGTTTTACTAATACTGCACAGTAGTATCTGCTTTGACAAGAATATGTTGATCATATTACAGAATGATTACTGCTAATGGAGATCTTTTAGACAAGATTAGATTTTCCTTCTGTCCAGATGCCTCAAAGAACATTATTAGTTTTTGGTGTCGTATTTTTGTAACATTAATATGATCAGCTTATGGGCTTGCTCATATGCTATAACTGCAGCAATTTATCTGACAGTTAAGCTGTCAGGACCATGCAGCATCTAACCCAATGAACACTGCTGCTATCTGTATCAAATTAGGCACTGCCCGCACAATCTTACCATAAGCTGTGATTTGACCAATGAATATTCTGATGAGCTCCCAACCTTTGAGATTCAGAAATTTGCATCGTGCAGTTCAATAGCTTGTTCCAAGAAAACTGATTACTTCATGATAATATCCCTAACAGCGAATCTGCATATTTTTAAAGGAATGTAGCTTTTTTTTTTCATAAATCAGCAAAATGGGATTCAGAGCTGTGCTACTTTGACAGCTAATTAATGTGGCACTGTATGGGAAACCCATTAGTATAACAACAGTTGTGACAGTAAGTTTTCTATATACATACAGAAAGGATGATAAATTACTTTGTTTATAAAACACTTTTCTGTTCCTCTTTCAAAGTTATCAGATATCTACAAGTACCTTTCATTACCTGTATTTACTAGTTAGACACAAAAGAAATTATAAAAGCTGAGAAGTGTAAAGATTAGTTTTAATACATTTTGACTAGAGAACCTTAGAGTATCAACTAAGCAATACTATTGCCCTTAAGTTTAATAATACATCCTGATACGCAGTCTGATGGTATGCTTCATTCCTTTTGATAATATGCCTTTAAAAACAATGTCCTTTAGGGTCCAATGGACCATGAAATAGTCTCTGCAAAAGTACCAGTGGTGCCAAAGCTGAGACAAACATTCATTTTGGCTGTCAGCTTTAAGGACTGTGGAAGAAATGAAGCACATTTATTATATACTGATGTATTCTGACTAGATAATCCTTTTCAGTTGTAGGCACTATAAAGCTGAGTGCAGATTACTGTGGGGAAAGTTTAAAAAAAATTCAGAAGGGCTGAAACAGTTGTGCTTCCAATTTCACAGTTGGATAACTTGCTTTATAAACTTCTATTTAAAAGAAAGTTTTACTGGCAATGAAGTACGCTAAGTAAACAATCTATAATTTGAAGCGAGTAAGTTAGAGACCCTCAGAAACTGTTTCTACTAATGCTACATTTATTAATTAATATTGGAGTCTACTTTTCTATGCTGCAGGCATTTTCAAAGTTTTTTCTTAGATAACCATTGTCATTACAATTCTATCAAAATTTACCCTTTAAAGTGTCACCATTTTACGGCATTTTGATAGCATGCTTATTTCTGTATATGATAGGGACTAATCAACTTGTACTGAAATCACCAGGACCTCAGGATTTGGAACAGGATACTTAACTCATAGCATTTTGGTGCATTTTTCAATGTATAAACTTCATTATTCCCATTTTAAAGCTGGGAATAGGATGCAGAAAGCTGAAGGGATTTTTTTCATTATGCAGTAAATGGAAAGAGAAGCTGTAACAGGAGATCTTACCTGGCTCCTGGCTACCAACATTTGACCTCGGCCTGCTGAGCCCGTATCATCAGGTCTTTTAAGAAACAATGAAAAGCAATCAGTCAGATGCAACCCGTGTTTGACTGAAAGAGAGAGCAGAAAACTAACAACTAGAAACCCAAACTCAATGCATTGAAAATTAGCAAAATGGAGGCAGCCTGAGAAGCCAAGAAGCAATGTCATATACACAACACATGACAACAACACAAGACCTACTCCGTTGAACCCTTTCTTGTTAAGCTCAAAGTTTTCTCCAAAATTCAGAGTAGGAAAAATCCCTAAGTACAAATCAAGGAATAAATCACCTCTAAGAAGCTTTATGCGCATATATCTATGTGAAAGTAGCACATAAGGAAACTGTTCAACTGACCAGTCTTTATCCGCTATAAATGTTCACGGATGTTGTTAGAAGTTCTGGCATCTGAACTTCTGTACATTCTTCTAATTTAAAAGAAACAGTTTATATAGGTTCCTTAAACTCAGAGATACAAAATGCAGACAGTCTGGTAGCTTATGAAATTCTCATAATGTTTAGATTTATTGCCTCTCTTGCCTGCTTTTTCAAAATATGCATCACGATACAAACACCGTTCTTTAAATAGCTAATTAACTTTAATACATAACAATCACAAGTCAAAACTGTTTTTGTTTTAACAGTTTTGTTTAGCTATTGAGAGTTCTGTGTTTGAGAGGGAGCAGAATGGACCAGAAAGAAGAGCAGATTGCAGAATTCTGTAATGGCACTGTCCTCCTACACAGTGAAAAGCACATTGTTCTCTAGTTTCTCTGCTAACGCCTGCCACAGCTGAGGCAGCATGTCACCGCTGAAAACCTGCTTGTATCATATGTTTCATCTTGCTGGCATGTCACATTTCAGAAAATGCAATGTATTGCAGTATTTACCTATGTATTACTGTTGTCTTTATGCACTCTGAGGTCATACATATTACGAGAAACAGCAAGAACTGAATATCATTGATCTGTATACTGAATAATGCATTCAGAAGCTGAATTTTTCCCCCCTCTCTCTCAATGCAGAACTCAGTTACCAGCGGTCATCCTACTTCAAAATTAAATTGATGCACTGATCTTCCATTGGTGTTAATATCATTTAGATTACTAGGTTTGGGTTTAAACAAATTTCTAGACAAGAGCTTCATAAAGAGTTTAGGTAGGAGTGTTTGGTTTGAAACCAACTAGTGGCCTAAGAAAATGCATTTTACCTGCAAAAAAATAAAAAGGAACTTTCTGAAAGCAAAGTTTGGATGCTAGACTACAAATATATAACTTGCTATAGTTCTGGAAGGGATGATGCTCATACCATGTGAGGCTTTGGTCTGCAAACTTAATAGATAAGGAAATCAATTACTTCTTTGCCATATTATTCTCCAATGCTCATGATAATCTCTTTTGGCAACGTGCAGAAATAAATGTCTCAGAAGGTATTGATGAACATTATTTTACTCTGCTAAAGAAGATAATATAAAAACCCCATAATATTAAGACAGGCAGTTTAAAACTTTTAGCAGAAATATACATTTCCTGACTGTATACTTTCACAGTTTCATAATGCTCACTTGGCAACAGCAAAAAATCTACATAAAAGAAAATCAGAAGTGCTCTTTGGAAGAATTAGAGATTCTTTTACTATGGCACATCTCTCAGAAATAAATATTTATCATCTGATTGGAAACAAGAATTGCCTTTTATTTATGTCAATTTTAATAACCAATTAAGATTGTTACCATGACTGCACTGAAACAAAAATGAACCTTTTTTATAGTAAAACAGCTTTACTTTGAATTTACTTACTATCATAAAACAGGCTTAGTTTATAATTAGAGGGTGGAATCATTAAACAGTGGGAAATTTTAGGTTAAGCTCTGGCAGTTCTGTGTAGCACTGAGGAGTAAATTTGGCTTGTTTCTTATTTGGTGCAGTGTTTGTGGTGTGCTGAGGAACACATTCAGAGAAAACAATCTGTTTTGAATATACCTGAACAAAACTGCTAGTTTTATTGCCTACCCAAAAGCTATAGTGAAAAAGCCACACTTAAACTTGACAAAATACTTCACTCTGTTGAAATAAAATATTTTTTCCAAATTCTCTGACCCCTTAAACACTGAATTTAGTTAAATGTTATTTTCAAATGTCCTAGCAAAATGAAAACTTGAAACATTTTGTTTAAAAATTGTCAAAACAAAATCTATTTTCTTTTCTGTTACTGAACATTATTTTTACTTTGTTTAGTAGCAGCCTCAAAAGGCATTCAAATTATTTCAAGTAAGGAGCCTGAAATGGAGTTTTGTAAGAAACATTAGCTTCGCTAACTGTTTAAATAAATCTACTTAACCAATACGTTTTTCTGTATTGCATGTTCTCTCAGTCAGGAAAATTTCCATGATGTTTATTTTCTGTACCACTCTCTACATGTCATGAAGCATATGTTGTAGGAAACTGATTGCATGTCAGACTGACAGCTGTTTTGCTGTTCCAGTTCTCTCTCATGAAGGAAGATATCTAGCATTTAAGCAAAGAAATTCCTCGGTAGTATGTTTGGACACTTGCCTTTAGAACGTAACCATTATAAACTCTGGGGCTCAGTTTGCCTTGGTAGTTCACTATTCCGATTTCCTAATAGGTGTCTCTTTTAACTTTTATGGAGGTAGATAATTCTAATCAGTATTAATCTCAATTCTTCTAGGAAACTGTATTTTATGCCACCCATAGGGCATAAATCCCCAGATAAATCAAGATATTAATTTTAAATTTTGTTTAAATTCTTCAGCAATTACTTAGTCACTTAGAGGAAAATTGAGTTCTTTTAAATAAGTCAAGGAGCTATAGATCATTCTTCGGTTCGCTTGGCCTTTTTCAGAACTCTTCTGGCACATCAAATATCATGGAAGTTGTTGCAGTTTCTTATAAATAGCTGGCTATCTCAGTACCACGTTCAGTGGTGAGCTGACAAACAAATATTCTGAAATGTCACTGAGGTAGGAGATGTCCAGCTCTTTTTACGAATACTGTTAATCTAGTTGTTTTGGTGTTTCTCCTATGAAAAATGCCTTTGCATTTCATTCTCTGATTTATTACATGTAACAAAATTGTTAAACTTTGAAGAGCTTATACTGCCACTCAACTTATAAATTAATTCCTTCCAGTCATTTTATTTTCAAACCTCCTGGCAAAGCTAGAGCTACAGAGAGCATACTCAGTTAATACATGCAAGTACACGATTAGATTCTTTACTTAGTATCATACAGCGCCACTCAAAGGTGGTTCTTCCTCAACCATTTCTTTCTCTCAAGAACTGTAGGAAGGGCTGCAACAGGTTAGGTCATCTTATAGCTGACTTCTTGACAGACCTCTACAAAAATTCACATTACTTAATATTTCATACGAACACTAAATTTTTGTAATCTAAGAACAGTTGATTGCTCTGAATTGCAGGTGCTACACTATCATGATTGCTGTAATTAAAATAATTAGGGTTGGAAGAAGTATAATTAAGTTATTAATATACACAGTCTTTGTCACATGCAGAACACAGGGCTTTTGACAAGGCAATAGAAGCAACAGGACAACCCTGCAGAAGGTTAAAGTGACCAATCAGATCAGAAGTCAGAAAACTGCCTTTTACATGAATTTGCAAGTATAAAGTTTCTCATCACTGGAAAAGCAAGGGATATATATAATTTTCAATTCCAGTAGATGTGTATGTTGAGATAGCACTAAGTTCAGGATACATTTTTATTCCTAACACGGATTTTTGGTTTTCAGGAAGTTGGACCAGAAGCATTACTATATAGAAGTTATAATCAATGCAGCGGTATTAAATGCCAGATCCAAGATGAGTTATGCTTTTTCCTGTCTGATAACATGACAAGTTATTTAATTTCCCTCTACACTGGCATCTTTTGTTTGTTATATTTCTACTGCATAAAACCTATTACAAATTTATATTATTTAAAACCAGAGTGTAAATACATTTTTGAGAAAGCTTGCCAACCATCCCTTCCTTCTGTTATAATAATAGAAAAATAACCTTGGCAGCATTTTTAGAAAATGGAATTGCAATCTTCTGCTTCCTAATTACAGGGTATAGCTGCAATGTTCATTAGTCTGCAATTGGCAAGATTCCACAATTTTCAGACCATCAAGCGCTTTCTTGCTGGAAATGGAAAGTAATGTTAAGGACCAGATCCTAATCCAAAGGATGTGCCACCATTTCCATTGGCCCACAATCACATCCTAACGGTACAAAATATGCATACACAGTACCTCATCCATGGTGGCTTTAGGTGAATTTCTTAGGTGGGATACACTAATGTTCAAGGAAGTTTGGGGCATTTTTTGCTCCAGCTTTCAAGATACATGGTTTCCAAAACTCAAAATCATTTAGGGGACGTAAATGTTGAAAATAAGGCAGATGTCTTTGATACTGCACAGGAGTCAGTAGATATGCTCGCTATGTGATGATATACTGACCTCTAACATACTGGTGACATTTTGATGACTGAGGCAAAAAAAGAAAGTAGATTTTTTTTTAAAAAGAAAAGAGATCACGAATCTCAAATAAAGACTTCTATGTATTTTATATGTATGTGAAAATGCCTTATGGTTTTATATACAGTTATGAAGATGATTTTGTAGCATGGTTTCTTTTTATGTCTACTGTTTTGTGGACATACTTACAAGGCTGTTTTGCCACCGTACCTTTTTAAATACATGTATGAAGGTCATACAAGCTTCTTGCAGAGTTTCTTTTTTGTGCATGCAAAAAAAGGTGAAAGCACACACAGGTTTGAGCACAGATCTGCACTGCAACGGTACACGTTACATATTTTAAAAACGGTATCTGGTTTTCTGTGAAAGCTGAAGGTATTTACAATATCTGAAAAATTAGATCTTTTCAACTATCAGTTACACCATGGGTTGAGATAGTTATCAAATTTAGATGCCCCTATTTTAGATGTCCTGATACAGAGTGAAGTTAGACTCTGCTGTCAGGCAACACAGAATTACTTTGTTCATGTGTACGCAGTGTCCCACACCCTTGACACTGCCTTTCTTCTAGAAGAGACTAGACCCAAAGCCAAGCATCTTGAACTAGCTGGAAGGGGTTTTCAAATTTAGACTGAGAACTTTAAAATTAATATTTAAGTTGAAACAGCGGAAGCAAAGATTTTAGTACGTCATCATTTGGACCCTAGCATTTAGCTGGTTCACTGCACAGGAAAGCTTCAAATAGTGAGATACCACAGTCATTTTCTGAGGAAGAGGAAGATAAATAAAAATTCTCCCTGTCTTTCATAGTTCTGCACTAATTTCTTGCTTTCCTTGTCAGGACTATTACTAGAGGTGATGTAGTCCCAAGCCTCTGCACACGAGAATGGTGTCAAAGCTGACCCCTTTCAAGGGCTCATTTTCAGATGAGGGAGTACAATCAGTGTTTATCAACAAGCTCCCTTTCAACACAAAACCCTGTTTCTAATGTGCGATGGTTCACTAAAACCCTCAAATTACAATTATTTTTCAAACCTCTGTCATTGTTTTCAGTGCAGTTGGTTCTTTGTGACCAGCTATACTTTTTATAATAAATGAAAATAACAGAATTAAAGGTATACAGCACACATGTTTAGGGATGAAACAACTGACTTCATGGTACAGCAACCAGGTTATTTTCTTTTATCTTTGAAAAAGAGGCTAAGATGGTAGCATTGAAAGCAGACAGCTACTCTTACCTCACTTACCAGTTTGTCTTGCACAGATCTTGAAATGACACATTTGGCATTTGTAGTTACTTGGCATTTCAGTACTTGCTACTGAGTAGCTGCACTTCTGTGTCACCTTCACTCATACAGGTAATGTATCTGTGGATCTTAGATCCATCAGTGCCATTTGCTTCCTTTAGGGCTGGATGAGAAGAATATTTGTCTAAATCTGCCACTTCTGTACAGACTGGAGTAAGTCAGGCAATGTGACATCCAGCAGAAATAGTGTAGTGGATTTAAAAGCTGTACTTGTAAAGTTCTCTAAACTTCTTTGTTTTCCACTGATTTTATGCACTCAAGGATATGAAAATACCAGTAAAGGGGTGAAAATGCCAAAAAGTAAAACAAAAATATAGGCCAGCAGGTTAAGAAAAGCACTCAGCAGGTACAAATCAGAGTTACAACAGATACCTCAACTCAAAGTTCAGCCCCCCAAAGATCAAGCCATCAGAGTTTATCTGGTAAAGTACAAAGGCCTTTCAGGAGAACTATGAAATTGTTAAAAACCAGTACAGAAACTTTATTTTCCCTTTTTTAAAAATTTATTTGTTTATTTTATTTTTGTTAGTGTGTGAATTATTTGGCTTTTCATTTTCAAGGTGGGTTTCTGTGAAAGTTTTCCTATCATTGTGGAAGACTCTGTCCCTACTAGAGTCAAATAAAGCAAAAATGCTCAGATGACAACATTTCCCTTCGTTCTCAGCTTCTAGCAGCCTGTAAGGATCTTCCAGAAGTTCCTCACAATTCATTAGGATCACACTTCTCTTTCATTATGGTAGTTTTGGAAAAGAGCACCAAAATATGAAAAATACAGCATGATGGAATTTTTAACATTGCAGGATCACAATAGCAAGCGACTGATGCAGGTTATTCTCAGAGTATTTAGCAAGCAGGAGAGGAAGTTTCTTTTATTGGAAGACATACTTACTATTGCTTTGGTTGCAAGGTGCAGAGAACAGGTATTTGTCAAAAATATGAAGGTTTGTCCCTAACACTTCGATGTTTGTATAGGTCACAACAGATACCTTGCAAATGAAACAAAAAATCCTCTTTAACGAGCCCAGATCTTCCTCATGACATTTCCTATATTGGGAAGCTAACCAAAACAATTCAAATATAAGCAGTTATCAGAAACATTCTCAGGTTAAAAAATAGTACTCTAATGTGGCTAACTTTTTCCCCGATATGAGATGTCAACAGATATGGCTTCCAATAATCAAGTTAAGAAAGAAAAAGCTTCTCCTGTTTTACACAGCACAGTAGGTATTGGTGTCAATATGACAAGTGAGGTGAGAAGATCACTGCAGAACAACTCAAATGAACTTTCATCAATGACCAGGACATAAATAATCTAATTAGTGCCTATTTTGTTCAGTAATCTTTTAAGTACAATGTAAACTAACTTCTCTACTCTATAAGCTGTATTAGCTTTCCAACCTTTAGATTATAACCCTGCTTTATTTTGTGTATTTTTTATTCCATTTTATTTAGTATTCCAGTTGCATTCTCCTATGGTGATTCAAGTAAATGCTTTTCCACAAGTTGGAAATTACCATCACTAATCAGTGTGTTGATATCTTTTTGTTTCTGTGCATGCACTTTACGTCTCAAAATGCATTCTCCATGCTTGTGCTGGGAATTAAAAGAATCGGAAACAGGCTTAACAGTTCTGCCAAGTTTTCTTGAGAAGAGTTATGCAAATATATATGGGTGACAATGAAAGAAGTTCATAAAACCTTAGTTTGCACAGCTGTTTAACCGGAATACAAATCTAGTATTTAACTTTGTTTTTTTTATAAGTCTTGACCCATTTTGAACATGCAGTGTATTCAGACACCTCACTGAATCAGCAATGAACTGAAAACTACCAATTTTATAGACTGCTTATATAAGCAGATACATCAGTTTATCAACATTTTCATTTTGGTACCAAAAAGGAAAAATCTATTTTGAATATAGGCAAAATAAATAAGGTTGCTACTCATCTGATTGTTTTATGTCATGCCCCGCAGGCCACAATCCATTGATATTTACATTCTTAATAGACAGCTCTAAAGTACATAGAGTTTTCTTTCCAGGCTTCAGACTAACATATAAAACCTGTCTGTCTTTGGGTAAAACTGACTCAGATTCTAGGATGCATCACATGATCTCATGTTTTCCAAAGATTAACATAATACTTGTGAAAAGTATTTTTAAAGATATTAAATTGATCTATAATCTTGTCCATGTTGATAGATTTTCTTAAAATAGTAAGACTACAATAAATGAAGCTTAGTGGAATTGAGAAGAAGTAACAACAACTCACGAAGAAGAAAGATAGCCAGCAATTTTGGAAACTACTAAACAGTTTGGTTTGCAAACCAATTGGTTTGCAAACCAACTCTGCTCCTGCTGAAATAAACAGGGGTTTGCCATTGTCTTCACTGAAAACAGGACTCTACTGCATATTTGTGGGTAAGATTGTGAGATTCCTGTGAATTATAAAGAAAAACTATTGCAAAGACACCATTAAATTTCCTCCATGAGTTCAAGATGCTTCATTATGAAACATATGTGTGTGTGTGTGTGTGTATATATATAATTGATCAGGATGACAATATGGAGACAAAACCACAAATTTTTGAATGGACAGAAACAGAAAGAAACCATTTAGGGTGTATTGTCTCTTGAGACTAATTCGATCCCGGATTGGGTTTTGCAGAGCTACTGATGCTGATTATTTCTGACTCAGAAGTTGTGACCTCCCCTGTGTCCTTTTTCTGCTGGTCATACTGCATTACAATTGCTACAATAGTGGTATGGAAGCTTATCACTTATATATAGCAAATTTTTGTAAAGTAGCACAATTTTATGTTTACATTACATATTTCTGGATATTATTTCTTTGCTTCCTAGCTTCAGGCTACACAGTACTTGCCTTTTCACAGCAATGTTCATGCTAACTTCAAAAACTGACTGTTCATGCAAATAAAGCAAAGAAGTTTAGGCCTTTGATGTCAAATCATACAACTACTTTTATGATTAACACAGACTTTTAGCCCTGTTGACTGCCAAAAATGCAAATACTTGCCCTTATACTGCCACAGAACAATCTCCTCTGTATATTACAATGCAGCCCAAAAGAAAGCCAAATAAAAATGATCATAGTTCAGTGGAAGAATCAATGGGATCTGGAAAAGAAACTCCATGTTGAAATTTCAACCATTTTTTGACAGGAGCAGTGAAAATTCCTGTAATTCAGTACCAGTTCAAAAAGAATTCCTCTTTCCACATACTTAGGAACACACAAAAATGCTGGAATAAAATAACATACTCAGTTTCGAGAAACATCTAACATGTTACCTGAATGTGTTTTGGGATGGACTAATGCTGATGCATCTGTGGGACAACAGAGACCATAGATGCCTTTCGTGTCTATCAAACACCACAAATTTATATAATAAGAGGAAAGGAAGAAACTGGAGTCTTATAAATCTCTAAGTTCAGTAAACAGAAGCTTTGTGGCACTCTCAAAATTCTTCCCTTAGACAAACACATGGCTGACGTGCCAGCTGATAGAGTCAAGCTGTTCAGAGATGACAGAGGAAATCAGTATTTTACAGCCAGTGCCCATGCTATCACATACTCAGTCAAGTGTATTTTAGGAAAGGGGAATGTACTAATAAAAAATAGTGTTTGTAAACTACAGCAATTTCTGAGAACCTCAAGAACATGCTGTCAACACAGTATGTATTATGAAATCTGACCATATTAATGAAAGATCCAAAGCAGAAAATGACATCCTTTCAGCTGCTGGAAACCCTTTTCTCCTTTAAAAGATTAATCAATTTTCAATTTAGGTTTGCGTCTGCAATATTGAATAATGTTAGAATAAAAAAAATGTGTCTGATTGAAAAGAATTTAGTGGTCTCCCTTTACCTTGAAGTGTAATTTTCTACTGAATTGAGGTTCTTAAGATAAATTTTAATCTCTCAACTCTTTACCTGTCATTGACAAGGAGAAGCAAGGAAAGAACAATAAATCCCTGTTTGTAGAAGTAGGATAAAATGAAACCACTCAAGCATTTACCTTACATTACCAAACGTGAACTTTAGTTCCTTGGGACTCATTTGCTGGACCTCTCCCCCTTACTTATCATGCATTTGTCTAATAATTCATTTTTAGGCCAGCTTTGACAAATGTTTCTTACATGAAAGATATTAAAAAAAACTTCTCTAGTCTATACAAGGAGCACGACAAGATTTTTTTTTTCTTTATCTGTTATAGTGTTAAAAAGAGTGCATATGTTTCAGAGGTACTTGGATGGGTATTTACAAAGACAAATATGCTCTGCAGCTTCTAAATCCGTGTTTGCCTTGTGCAAAGGGCAGACAGACAGAGTCTATATGCCTCCCCCCATTCATTAGGCTGTAAATAGGTGTGAGTGTATGTATACTCATGGTTTTCATTACCAAAATACCTCACAGTCTTTACAGTTATCACCTATCAAGCAGAGGAGCACTAGTTACCTTCATCTTGCAGGCAAGGAAATGGGGCCTGAGATTACATATGAATTACTCAAGGTCAGAGAGGAAATCTGCATTATGGCGCTTTCTGAATTGGAGTCAGAGTCCTCAATCTCTTGCGTGTCCATACCCTGCAGGAAAATGAGTGACTTTAAGGCAAGTTGTTCAATGAGGATGAAACGTTCAAAGGTACAGCCAGGCACAATGAATGTTATTCTTTACATAAAAGCCAAAAAAAACCCCTCAAAAACCCAAAACGAACAAAACCCAAAAATTAAAAAAAAAAAAAAGAAATAAGCTCTCCATACAACACAGACTCTTGGGTACAAGACTCTGTCCAATACTGCAGGACTGGGACAGTGACTGGCTGAATTCTGTGAGAAGAATTATGGCTCAGCTGATGACTGAAGCAAACACCACTAGGCAGTAAGTTGTGATATCCTTGCGATCTACCCAAGAAATTTATTGGTTGGAGCTGAATTGGGACCTTGAGGAAGATATAGCAGGGTTTTAAAAGTGTATTTAGCTATACCTCTATCTTCAATTCCTTCTCAGTTACCTCAGGCTTCCTTGCAGTCCTAGCAAAAAGGAGAATTTTTACTTCTCAGTACTTTACTGGCCAGTCAGTCCCTGGACAGCCTCTGTATAAATCTGCCCAAATCCTACAGTGATGTTTTGCTTTCCTGGACGTTGTGGCCGGATTCCTGTTTTTACTGATATTTTCCATCGCCAGGTATCATGGAAAAGAAGTAAGACTGGAGAAGGCACTCATTTTGCCTTTGTGGAAAACCCTAGATACGCCTATAATGCCTCTGGCCTAAACTTCAGAGCTTTGTTGTAAGAATGGTAATCTTGTCTTTCCCTCCCTCGAGGGAACATTAGGCAGATTCCTTCCAGCCCAGTACCGCTGCCAGTTCGGGGAGCAGGATGTTATGGCAGACTGTCCTCCAGTGGAGAGGACTAGAACTGACAGCCCTGGATTCTGCAAGGTAACTTCTCTTCTGATGAATTTACAAACCCCAAGCTTTTGCAGCAGAAAATCGTGCATTTTATTCCATATCTCATTCTATTCCTCTGCAGACTGCTAAATTGCAAGGGCCTGCAGCATACTGATCACTGACAGAGTTGCGGGGCCCGTTTAATTAAATGGTGTCCACTAGGGCAGCTTTCAGGAGTCTGAAACTTCACAGTTGGATTTTCATTACACAGAAATGTGGAAGATGTCAGTTAAGTGACATCTCTATTATCTGTTACTGTAGAATGAATAATTTTAATGGAAAAAATAGCTACATTTTTTAAAAAGTATATGTTTAAATCTTCTCTTGTTAACTGTAAAAACAATAATCTATACTATGTTTCAGTCTAATTCCAAGCATCTTATCACTCTGTTTGATTTTCTCAGAAACAGAGATAATCATCTAGATTTTAACTCTGTAATTGGTGTCACCTTATAGAAGCAACTGAGACCTACTCTCATTTTAGACATTGCCTTTGCATGTTGATAACAATTTCCATAATCTCTCATTCCATTAGAAAGAGGCTGTCTATTATTTAATTTTTATGCTACCACGTGACAAAAACCCGTGTTTCTTATCCTGAGTCCCAACAAATAGCAATGCATGCAAGGGCCTCAGTCTGGCTTCTAACAAACATAGAATTCACAAAGTCACTGTTACAGAGAAGAAAAGGAGACTATGAGACAGGTGCTCTATAAAGCATGTCACATTGTTGTGGTTTGGGCCGGACTGGCCACTGAAACAAACATCTGTACAATGCAGAAGTCTCTCTAATATGCTCTGATCAAGAACACTGCCTTCAAGTAATCAGCCAACTCCAAAAATGAAAAGGTCATAAATTAAAAATATTGCATGTATTTTATCATCTTTCCTTGATAAAGAAGTGGGAGAGAACTACTTCAGGAATTGTGTTAAAACCATCACTCAATCTATTACAAAAAACTATTGATGCAGTTACATGTCATTAGTGGCAATTAGCAAGAGGTTAAGTGCTGCATGCTACAGTGATATCGTGTATTAATTGGAAATTGCTCATGAGAAAAGAAAACTCTTATGAAATTAGGTTTGTAATACTAGTATTTCAGAACAACAAGTCACTCCTTGAGTAGCCAGACACCTTGAAAAGAGGATGTTTATTTTTGGTGATTTTTTTTTTAACTGATATTATTTTATATTTTATGTTTGTATGTAGAAATTTGCAGAACTGCACATGGAGCAGAAGCAGAATTGCAAGAATGAGGCTCTCCAGCCCTCTGGGAGAAAGAAGGGCAATTCATTCTGAGGGAAGTGGATGGGTGACCAGAGTAAGACTCTGAAATACTGGGTTCTGTTCAGATTCATGACAGTCTTCACCTACTTGCCCTCAAGCAGATGTCTTTTATCTCAATTCTGTACCTATAAAGGAAGACAGGTAGTAAAACCAATGAAAAAAAAAAATAATTACTACAAGATGCTGAGTACTGTGTGCATACATAGATAGATATTGCAAGCAGAAAATACCTATAAACATATTTCAGAGGACTGTTCATTCTAATCAACTCTGTTGTGGGAGCTGTTGGCCTTGCAAAAGGGAATTGCTACACAGTTTAGTTTACTCACGCAGCAATGCCCTGCAGCCTGTCTGCCAGGGCAACGCAATGCAGAGCAGACTGACTGGCAAGACTTAGTCAGTCCTTGCATAAGGACACAAGAAAATTCTTCTGGGTCAGGTAAAAGATACCTCTAGTCTAGTACGTTGGTCCTAATGGTGGTCAAGGAGTGGATATTTGGAAAGCAAATAGAGAGCAGTACTTTTCACAGAGTGCCCTCCCAGCAATGTGGCTTGAAGTTTCCCAAACTGAATGATGAATCTGTAAAACAAATCTGAACGATGAATCTGTAAAACAAATCTGAACGATGAACAAATTGCATATGTTTCATACCTGACAAATCATTGCCTGAGGCATGCAGTTTTCAGTGTTCCTCACTAAAAAAGGAGTGCAGGAGTGTTAGTCCAAGATGAGCCTCAAATGAGCCTAACATTAGCCTAGGATGTTACCCTAACACCTGGGAAACTTACCACCACAGAAACTTTTGCTATGGCCTCACAGAAGTAACTCTGCTCTAATGTTACTGGACACAGGCATTAATCTCTATGCATCACGTCCTAGCTTGTAAAATAGGTATAGTACTAATACTGTAGTATAGTATACTCAACTGCTGCGAAGTGCCCCAATATCAGAAATTACAGAGTAATGAGGGAAATTGCCTTTTTATCTTTGGCAGTATAAAAATATAGGTAAAAATTTATTTAAGAAGGTTACAACATTCAAGTGATGAATCACATCATGGACCTGTCTGCTTCACCTACGTTCCATCTGCTGAGCTGCCTCCCCTCACAGCTTGGAACAGCTCATGCCAGAATACGTCAAAAACAGAAACAAACAAATGAAAAAAACCTCCCAACTGTCATCAGCTGAGAGAGAAGCATTTTCTACTTTAGACTCCTTCTACAGAATTTCTCCACTGGTGTATCTGTCTGTGTTCCAAGAACAGCTTATATTACATTTTATAACAACCTTAAAGACTGCAAAGTTAGAAAGGTCCCCACCCCCCCCAAAAAAAATTATGTGGCACATAAAGAGCACATGAGGCACAAACATTTTATTGGATGGCTAATAATGTACTAAAGGTCCTGTCATTCATGAGTAATTTGGTCATCAAAACTGAAGGGTCACCAGATATTTGCTGGTTTCACATATAACCTGCACCAACTGTACATACATGTAGATACTTTTTACATGTATGTAGAAAGTGAGCAAATTTATGGGCTATATCCTGTATGACAACTCTGCATTTTCAGGGTAGTCTGAATAAAATTTTCTGATATAACTTATTTCAGTGATGTGAGGAGATCCTGAGCTGAAAGAAAGAAAACTTAACTAGATTTCTGCAAATTTCTTGGCCCAGCTGCTGTGTGCTGGAAATTTAAGGCAGAAGGCTGGAGATTTTCTGAGTTGCTAAACCAGTCAGCAACATCTGGAGAAGTGGTTCCCAGCTGTTCTGTCACCTGAGAAGAGGAGGCTCTTCCACACTTGTTAACGTCTACCCCTCTTGCTGCTGGGCAGGCAAGGTTGCTATTGCCTTCCTGATCCCTACTTACACTGTGGCAGCAGCTATTGCAATGGCTTCACAAGAAAAGCATCATTATCTCTAAGGCAGCCCACACAGAGCGCACAGTGGTAGTTAAACCCTTTGAATGATCAGTGAGGCCCTCTCATTGCTGATAATTGAACAAAAACACACCAAAGGATATTCAATGCATGCCAGATCAGTCCTCAAAGGAAGGTGAAGTTGGGAAGTTTCTCAGCAACTACTTTGGCTTTTCTCTTAGTCGTTTTTTCCATCAGAGCTGGGAAAATCTACCCCTCTTACTCTGAGCTTAAAACATATGAAGCAATTTAACAACTTTATGCACTGATGTATGTAGGAGTACCTACCTAGTTTGTTACTTGCACAAACATTGTGGTGTGCCTGCTCCAAGACATTAGGAAGACATTTTCACAGAATCACAGAATCAAAGGGGTTGGAAGGAACCTCTGGAGATCATCTAGTCCAACCCCACTGCCAGAGCAGGGTCACCTAGAGCAGGTTGCACAGGATGGCGTCCAGGCGGGTTTTGAATGTCTCCACCACCTCTCTGGGCAGCCTCAAAGGAAAGAAGTTCCTCCTCATGTTTAGATGGAACTTCCTATGGTCAAGTTTGTACCTGTTACCTCTTGTCCTGTCACGGGACACCACTGCAAAAAGACTGGTCCCATCCTCCCGGCACCCTCCCTTTAAGTATTTGTAAGCACTGATGAGATCCCCCCTCAGTCTTCTCTTCTGCAGACCAAAAAGACCCAGGTCCCTCAGCCTTTCCTCATAAGACAGATGTTCCAGCCCCCTAATCATCTTTGTAGCCCTCTGCTGTACCTTCTCCAGCAGTTCCCTGTCCTTGAACCGGCAAGCCCAGAACTGGACACAGTACTCCAGATGTGGCCTCACCAGGGCAGAGTAGAAGGAGAGGAAAACCTTCCTCGACCTACTTGCCACACTCTTCTTGATGCACCCTAGGATGCCTTCTTGGCCACCAGGGCATATTGCTGGCTCATGGTCATCCCGTTGTCCACCAGGACTCCCAGGTCCCTTTCCACAGAGCTGTTTTCCAGGCTTTTGAAATTTTCCAAGAGGTCTGTTGAGAATTCCTCTCCTTCTCTATTGTTTACAAATGCAGTAATGGTGCTACTATTGATGTCCAGCAGTGATCCATAATACTTAGTTGTTTTGAGAAAACACATATTACCCTTACAAGAAATTATATAGGAATTTAGCTTTGTGACTTAAAATGAATTTGTAGTTTTTCCCATTTTTGCTCACAAACTGAATTTAAAGTCATTCACATATTTATTACAACAAATTTGCTCTATTTTCTTCAGACTTGACAATATCAAGCGCTACCACCTTTTCACCAACTGCTGAGCCCCTCTGCCATCCGTATATTGCCAAACATAAGAAAGGTAGATAAACATGGAAGATAGAAATTAAAAGGGAACAGATGGGCTCATCTGCAATTATACCTCTGAAAAGACTGAGAGCCTCACAGAGATTTATAAACCTTCTGGAGACCAGACATGTGGTGATCACATAAAATGATCCCTGAAAATGTTTTAAATGAGTAATTGAAAATAATAATTTTATGTGGAATATAGGAAACTTCTCAAATCAACAGTGATCCAACAAGGAGAAAACAATTACGTCCCCAAAGGTTTTTGCAAGTGTACGTAACTTGAGTAAACAAATGTATGATTCCAGAAAAAGCATTTCCGCCTGCTCCCACCCCCAAGATTTCAGCTAAGTAAAAAAGTAATTTTTAAGTAAATGCAATGGGATGACTTCACTAACAAAAATAAACCAAGGATGGCTCATCTGGTTGACCACTAGGATGTGCCAGTTATCTCAGTTTTCGTCTGTAAGAAGGGAGATAACTTTTCTTGGTCTGGTAATAGTTACCATCAAATCTGTGAGGCTTTTCCCTTTTTGGACTAAATAAAACTGAGCAAATATTCTGCTGTCCTCCTCTTCTGCTTTCCCCATTTACAGTCTTTTTGGGATCTTGTTTTTGTTCCTGTATGTGTTAAAGTAAGATTTATGCATGAGATTGTGTGTATTAAAGACACAGGTAATGAGTGGGCCCCTAAAAAGATGTAAGTGCTTATCCATTATATGCTCAACTACTTGGTGAATATGAAACTGGAGTTAATGGAATTAAAAATTCAGGGAATATCTCCTGCTGATCTTCCCACTTTCAGCAAAGTTTAAGGCACTGATTTTCTACCACCTGCTCAGCTGTGACGGCTTTCTCTCTGAAACGTCCTTTTTCTCAGTAGAACTTCAAACAGCCTACACAGGGATGACTTCAGCTTGGAAATTGTTGGCCATGCAATAAAGACAGAAAAGAATTATATAATGTAATTTGTATAAACTGAATTTAAAATAGCAAGCTCTTGCTATATGAAACTTCATTTAGCAAGGGCTGATATCCTCAAGTCAGTTGTGGCTAACAGACTGATTCACAAAAGTCTGAGTCAATTTGCTAAGAATCTAAAAAGAAAATTAAAGGTCATGTCTTTGAAAACTACCAGCTGAAGCAGTTGAACTGACAAAATTCCAGAAAATTTCATCAACTTCTGGCTTCTAAACTGAGCGGATTGTAGGAGATGCTCAAAATGGAATTGGTCCAAGGAGGCCAGAAAACATCCAAGTGGATGCATTAAGCTTGAAACATTTTTCAAGCAAAAGAATAAATATTTTGAGAAGCAAGTTTCTAGGAAATATGAATAGAAAATATTGTCACACAAGCTGTCAGTAAGTGGTAACAGAAAGATCACTTGTTTACCCAGTGATAACAGTTGTAGTGACACATTTCCATGCTTTTCCCAGCATTAACTAAAATTTTGACCTCAAAGTAATTGAAAAACCTTGAAAGACTTTGGAAGGAAAAGAAAAAGAAAAAACAGAACCCAAACCTCAGCACCAGCAAGGACAAAGAGAGAGAGAGAAGTACTCTAGTGTGAAACAATGACTTATATCTAATTTCTCTGAAACTGTTCTTTTTATTCAGCCATGGAAAGAACTTCTCAGGCTAAAAAATACAAATTGACTTAGTCTGGAAGAAAGAGCATTTAAAATAGAGAAAAGATTAAAGGTTTTCACATGTCAATTTCTAACACTTGTTATGAGAGACAGAATTAATACTTGTGCATTGTTCTTTCCCATTAAGTTATGGGTAGACAGGACTGGATTTTTTTTAAAAACAACTTGAAAGAAACTCCAAGATTAGTACTATGCAGTGCTTTTGAAAGTCTGCATTCAAGAGGTTTCTGGGATAACAATTTCACAGAAATTTATAAAACAATGTGAGAAGTAGAACTGGGACTCAAGAAAACACCATAAAATAATAATTATTTGTTTCCCCTCAAATGTTTTAATTCTGTAAATATAATTCTAGCTAAATTGCTTCAAGCTTAGTTTTCCAGCTGCAAGCTGGGCTCCATTTCACCCTGTTCTCAGACAATCAGTAATACTGCCGTTGAAGTAGACAAGCACAATATCAAATGTCATACAGTCATCTTTCCTAAATACAAACTGGAACAACATGAATCTGTTATGACATGATGAAAATACCGTCCTGCCCCCCCATTGTTGTGTGAAGCTAATAAAGTCAACTAATTTCTTTATTTTTGCTGCCATTTTAAAAATGGATATAAGTGAAAACAAGAAACTCTTTATCCTGCAAGTTGATTTGTGGTGATATTTTTAAAACTTCCTCTACAATTGTATGTCTATTTCAGCCTTATTTNGAGAGAGGGAGGGAGAGAGAGAGATCTGAAAATGTAAATAAAAATGGAGAGAGAAAGTCTGAAAGCTGAAGTTCCATCTAGAGAAAGGTACATGTTTTTAAGTGGAAGCGTTACTAATTTTTAGAATATCTTGTCAAAAGGAATAGATTTTTCACAACTTGAAATTTTTAATTCTTAATTTCTAGGTAGGTGTTGTAACACTGATACCAAAGGTATTTCACCTGTAAAATACTGAAAGACAGACTTAATGATTACAGTAGACTCTAAGGCTTAAAGGAGATGAATCTGTTAGAAGAAATTACTTTAGGATTAGTTCAGGGAGGAAATTTTAGTGCAAAAGAGTAGAAAATATACCTACGTCATCTTGGATCAGCTGTAGGTGTTAAAAATGACTTGTTTCTCTAGACATATTTTAAACAAATATTTTGGTAGCTAAAGCAGTATTTGAGACCATTAGTTTTTCCTCTGTTGTATCAACAGTGGCAAAGTTCCTAGTCTCTTTGTCTTTCCAATATTCCTTCCATCCTCTCATTTGGTTCAGATCTCCTTCCTTGCCCCCTTCACTTGTGCTTCCCAGGAGCAAAACTGCCAAGTAGTTCACTAAATCCTTGCAAAATACTCCGTGATCTACACATTTTTCTTTCTATAATGTTGAATCATGGATGGAGCCCTCCATGCGGCATTTATTTGCAGCAAGGGAAATGCTATAAAGTTGCACAGCTATCCTAGCTCTGAGGTCATTCAGAGCACAGTGGAATTAAAATTACACTCTGCCATACAACCCTTCTGTAACCAATGTATGGAAAAATGGAGAGGAAATTGAAAAGATGGAAATGCATGGGGTATTTAGGGCTGAGGTTATCACCTCAATTACACAGAAGAGTAAAACAAAATGAACGCAGGTAGATAAGGTCAAAATGTAGTTTAATATTTCTGAGTAGCTTAAAGGACAACAAAAAGGGATGTATTTGAAAATTTCTCCTTACAATTCTCTATAAACTATTCTCTCCCAAATAACGAGACAATATAGGTTTAGATATTGGAAGTGTGGGGACATAACATGTGTGCACTTGAGGATGCTATAGCTTCCCTGCCACCAGCAGTGCACCTACACAGCCTCCAGGGCAAATTTTTATCACCATTTCTAACTTCCACATTAATTTTCTCTTTAAAACCTAAAACAGTCCCACTGGCATATCTCTCTCTATATATAAAAAACCAGCATATTAAATTTATAAAGCTTATTCTGAATGCATTTTTATATGCCCTATTTCCCTATGCAAAAGGTAAAAACTCTTAGGGAGTCAAGGAAGATTGGAAAAGGGTCAGAAAAGATTCTACTTCCACTCCCTTTTGTATGTACTCTGCGGATAAAAGGAGGCCTATTCTGGTCTCCCTGCTGTGTCACTTGAATGATCACAATGTTCTCTCATGGGTACTACCATCACTCTTCCATGTTAGACAATGAACTAGAGAACCAGTAAAACGGACTAACAGAAGATCTTACTCATTCTCTCTCAGACCAGTCAGTGCACTTCCCACCAGTCTGCCCCCTCTTTCTTGAAGTGAATACAGCCTTGATTTTCTCTGCTTTTCCCTTTGCAGAAACACGTGTCCTTTCACTCAGGAAAGGCAAAGAGAAGGTTATCTTCTGAGCCTGTCATACAACAGGCCAGCCTGTCTAACTTACAAGGTCAGAAAGTGAGGTTTTTCTCCTCTTTTCCAACAAAGTGGAGAGATAAATGCTTGCTTGATTAAACCAGCTGATAAGAATGCCTATTGTAATTTTTTTCTCTCTTTTCATGCCTTCCTTTGGCTCCAAGAGATAAGAATGAAGACCTTTTAGCCTGGCATTGATCCAAGCTTTGAAAGGACTTGCTGATTATGGATAATGTTCTTATTCAAATTAGCAGTCCCTCTGAAGCAAACGCTAATGTTGCCTGACTGTGATGAACAGGATTTAATCCTATATTTTAAATGAATTTCCATATCACATAGAAGCGTATCTATGTATCCCAGTCTCTGCATTGGGATCCCACTGGGCGTTTTACCATTGACTTCTGCTAAAGAAGAATCTACACCACATGAAGTCCTCAAGTTAGATCAGAGTTAACTAACTTTCCCTTAATTGCATGCTTCCATAAAGAAAACATAAACAGTCACAATAAAGCACAAGAAAATGAAGGAGGTTCAGATGTCACATTAAGTATATTTGTATTTGCAGACTAACTGAAAATTTATACACTAAGTACAAATGTATCTAACATCTCCCTCTGAACTGTCTCCTCTCCAACAAAAAGTCCCAGCCCACTTAGTCATTTCATATATGCAAGGCATTTCATCATCTTTATTTCCTTTATTTAAAGCTTTTAAATTCCAATAGATCCCTTCTGAGATGGGAGAGACACCAGAAGAGCATATGGCATTCACAGTGTGAATGAAAAATGTATTTATACAGGGACATAACCATGTATTAATTTATTTCTGCTCTATTATTTCCCTAATAATTCCTAAAAGGTGGTTTGTTCTGGACATTCACCAAACACCGAGCTGATACTTTTCACCAGCACTATCTATAACAATCCCAAGGTCTTGCTCTTGACAATTAATAAGCCCAGACATCATAATTTTACATGTGGAGCTCAAACTGTTTTCTTCTTCTACATCACTTTATATGTACCCGTGCTGAATTTCACCTACCATTTTAGTGCACAGTCACTCAATTTTACAAAGACCTTCTGTAGTTATTCTTGTCCTTTCTACATTAAATAACCAACTAACAACAGTAAATGCTGTCATACCACTGCCCACTCCATCAGACCACTGATGAATATGTTGAAATACAGAAATATACATTATCTTTCCAGTATATAAATCAGAATCTAGAATTAGCAATGGGAATATAGTCTCTTACACATGTATCTGCATTTAACAGAGGACGTAGGAGGCTTAATAAGAATCAACACCATTGTGTTAACAACAGGTTGGTTTTACAGAAAGCAAAATTATAGATTTAAAGCAATTTTAAAGTTTTTCAAATTAAAAAAAAAAAAATAAATGCAATTGACCAAAAAAGTCCTTTGCAAGAGGATGTTGGGGTTTTTTTTTGCATCACAGACATGTTGCTTAAAGTGTATTGAAAACAGCTCTGTGATGATTTCAGAATGATACCATATTTTTATTTTCTTCGTAATATGTAATTCAGCAAAAGGTAATGCAAATTCATTAAACATTCTGGAATAGCTGGATCCATATTTTGTTATTGGATCAAAAAATTTTGGTCAATGCAAAATATTTCCTAGTGCTTTTCAACAATTCCCAGTTTTAGTGCTGTAAACATATCCTGCAGCTGAAATGTTACTGGATAGTCATTCAACACATCTCATTTAAAAAAAAAAAATTAAAAAAAAATCTAAAAACATCATATCTTGCCAGTATAACACAAACAATGTGTGACTGCATATATAAGTACTTCTAATACTCTTTAGGAATTAAAATATAAGCAAGTTTTTACTTGAGTAATAAAAAGATATGTATACTAGTGGACATGGGGGTTTTTGTCTTTATTCTTTTTCAATTTTATGTTTCCAATGCATGTATATCTATAACTACTCAACATCAGATCAGAATAAAAAAATTTAGTTGTCATTTCTTTAAATGAGAAATTAAGTTCAGCAGTGACAAACGATTTCACAAATCTAAATCCAGTGCACCTACAAATTCTGACAATGTGTACTTGATGAATTGCAACAGTTTTTAGATGAAACATTACCTTCATGAAAACATTTTGTAAAACTTTTTTTCCTATTTCATTTCCTAATTTTTTAAAATGTCCACATCACATGGAACATTTTTAAATAGAGATCCTTTTGTTTCTGTCTTTTTAACTTTCAAAAGAACAGTGCTTAGCTCTTCTTCATACCATTAATTCTAATATTTATTCTTCCTGTGATCAAAATAAACAATTATTTCCTTTTAGCAGTGAAAATTTTCAAGGAGGTGTAAAAACAGTCAAAACCAAAGGCTAAGCCATATGAAAATACCCTGAAGAACAGAAAATTGCAGACTAGGTTTCAGACCTTCCGAAAAGAAAGTGGCTGAGGTATGACAGTGACCTATGGAGTCTATTACAGGTGCTAAGTCAACCTTATCCATATGAAACTGTGCTTCAGATAGCAACTTCTTATAAGGTTATGTTATATATACAAAATTAAAATGAATTTTAAAATCTATCATCAAGGTGACTTGTTTTTACAAAGATTGTCTTCACATTCAAGTATTTGCAATATACTTTTTTTTGATGTCACAACATTTTAGTCTTAAATGCTAGAGAGAATCTCACTTTGTAATGAACTATAATTAGCTTAGTGACATTTCAGACAGAATTCAGTTAGGCAATTGTCTTCCTGTGTTTTACTTTGGAGATTAAAAGAAGCTAACATGCATCAGAAAGTTTGAATTGTATAAACCTGGGCCTTAATATAGTCTTTACACACTTAAAAAGAAGAGGAAATGGCATTTCAAGGGGTAGCTGAGAATTTTTTCCATGAATACACTATTAATCACATGCAAAAATCTTCAGTCTTTTGTAAAGCTTGAATACATGAGAAGACTAAAAATACTGGATTATTCAAAGTTAAAAGGAGTTCATTGGTTCAGCTTTCTCAAAATGATGGTGCTTTTGATGGATAATATTCAACTGCTGAGAATTTATTGACAAAATCATTGTTTATTCCTAACCACCTAAGAAAATAATTTCTTCATCCACCAATATGTAATTCAATCACAAACCACAGAGAAATTTCTTATGCAAAGCACAAGCTGATGACAGTTATGCTCATTACACCTAGATATGATTTGAAGTCTTTTATTCAGTGTATTTGGTAAGAGTTTCAACCCTTTTCTAGGTTCACCAATTATAAAAAAATTTCCATAAAAGTAAGATCCCATAGTAAGCAGAGTTAACTCTTTTCAGTAGTTTTTAAAGTTACCTTTCATAGTTCTTAAAAGTCACCTAAGGATTTCGAGATATCAGCCTGAAAACCACTTCAGTCCTTTTTTCAGTATGCCTGTGATTGTCCTGTTCAGACTCTGAGGCAAAACCAGGACAGCAAGAGCTCAAATGACCATCCATCGCTACGTGATCTCCTAGAACTCAGACATGGCTGAATTTCAAAATTCTCTATAATGAGAACAAAACGATGCAGCCTCATGAGATGAAAAGAGTGTTTTAGGTGATGATAGGTGAAACGCCCTAAAGCTGAGTAAGGTTATGAATATAAAAGATACTTAGTGTAAACATCAGATTCTTTGCTAGAAGGTATAAATGAACCAAAATGGAGCTGATGACAATTCAGTCAGAAAAGATGGGAATAGGATAAGAGCTTTAAAAGGTGAAAGATAAGGAAAGCAGAAGAGTTAATAGCCTGATTTAACACAGTATTTCAAATAAAGATTATTTTCAAAGCTAAATCAGGCTTTAAAGGTACAAAAGTAACTACAAGCCTTCCTTACCCTCATCTTCCAGAGAAAACAATCCCTGCTCATTCTCTGAGGATATGAATGCAGGACTTCAAAATTTAAGATATATTTACAATGATTTGGCAGGAATTCCATTTTAGGTATGGAAGTCTCAGTATACCTCAGTTTTGGAGGATCTCAACTCAACAGGCATTTTACTAAGTAGTTCAGTAGCCACTCTCCTGTCTGCACCACATTGTCTCTCTCTCTTGCCAGGAAGTCTACCATGAACAAAATCTTGGAAGCATCCCTGACTTTCCCAACAAATCTGCTCTTCCTGGTGTTTAGTCACATCTATTTTCCTTTGAAAAAAAGCTTTGATGATACTCTATAAGCAACCCAACTAGTCAAGAATGAGCTGGATGCAAATGCTTTTTCAGCATCATCACGAGGATTTATGATTTCAACTAAACCCAGTGATTATCTGGTGGACATATATATATATATATATATTTATGTATATATATACAAAAACACTGGTCAAATCAGCTCTGCAGTAGTTGCCAAGCAGCTGCTTAGGTTGGAACTCGTAAAGACATTTAAGTACCTATTGCCCACTAAAATCACTTTGAAGGGTTGATCTTCATATGAATATTTACAGCCTCCACACCAGATCTCCAAAACTGGATGTATAACAAGCAATTCTTACAGATAATGTGACCACATATCAGTTTTGGATATTCTCAGTTTTACTGCTCTTCTTTCTTCCAAGGAAATATATACCTATTCACACAACTGCTGCAAGAAAGTTATATATAACTTAAAACATAATTGAGCATTAAGAATAATTTTCCCTGATACTGATCTTGTTGTAAACTCAACTCGTAATTGACTGGGCATGCCTCTCTACTTGTAAACTGTAACAAAATATATACCTCACCTCCTTTCTTGTTCTTTTTGAGCACTTCTTTACAATAATCTGCCACAGGGGAAAAAGAAAGAAATCAATGTTTTGTGTCCTTTTGAAATATGCAGCTTTGCAAAGACAGTAAACAAGTGCACATCTGATCTTCTGTGTTATATAGGATGGAAGCTAAACCAATTTCAGTGAAGACACAAGGAGAACTGGAAGACCCCAACACCCAAAATAAATTTAATCAAACCTCTTTCCCAGCCTCATTTCTTTCAGACGTGTGTTCCATGATTAACTGCTTTTGGTGCTAGCTCTGACTGAGGCCTCTCCTACAGTTGGGGCATTTTTAAAATGTTTCTCTTTCTTTCTGATATCTAGTAAGAACTGATCTCAACATTGAACTGTTCCCCTGGATACCAGGCACTGATTGGGCCTCTGTCCTCTAACTGACCCGCTATTTTAATGCCACTGAAATTCAGTCAAGATATATTGAGGCATCTTTGCCTCTGCTAAATATGTCTGAAATTGAACAACAGGTTCAAGAATTGTGGACACACAGAGGTACATGAAAAAGCCTCCAGAGGAATGACAACTGAGCATTAGTGAGCACCCTATACTAGTGCTGCTTGTTTTACTTAAGCAGTATACTGTAGGCTATATCAGTAGTTGCAAAAAATATTTCTTGCCTTTTAAAATGCCTAGCACTGTTGAAACACCTTTCTCTGTTACCTAGACAGGACATCCAAACTCACACAGAGCAAATAAAATTCTATTTTTTAGAAAACCTAGAGCATATCCTTCAGCATATACACATGTGGCTATGCAAATGTGTATGCAAAAGCATTTGCATTTAAATACAGAATGATCTATTAAGAAATTTCATTTTCAAATCCTGTTGGAAGTCAGTCTCTAAACATTCCATGATTTCTTTCCAATAACCTCCTAATCTCTGCCTTTTACTGGTAAAGACAGCACTCAACCATACTGATATCACAAGAGTCCTGCCACGTGCCTTATATAGATGTATTACCAGTCCATGCATATGAAAATATTAATGTGAATAATATTATTAAAGTTCACAGAAAAGAGTTATGTATTTTTGTAATACTGCATATTAAATCTTATAATGTACCATACATATAAAATCAAATTTAGCTCTTATAAAGCTGTAAGAAAAGTAGAATGAGGCAACCTGAGCTGTAGAAATGATATAAGACCATCAATTTCCAGGTGGATCAGGAGCAGAACCCAGATCTTTGGGGCAGGGAGGAGTGTTGAGGCACCAAAGTATGATGGAAGGAGAAAGAAACTTGTGGGCTAGGGCTACTATGTATTTTACTTCCTTCCACAATCTCTCTTCACTTTTTGCCATGAAACCTGAATCACTTGGAATTAGAACAGCACACCTTTGTGTTTGATTTCAGGATGTCCAAAACCTCTTCACAGCAGTGGCCACACCTCCAGCCAGAAGGCAGGATATCCAGAAATCCTACTGTGCGTGACAGCAGAGATATACAATATACACAGACAGCGGACAAATCCAGAGATGCAAACACGCAGCTGTGTAAAACCCACCCCATTTCCTGTGGATGAAAGGAGCCGTGCAGCATGGCGACGTTCCCTGGCAGTATAAAGCTACTCCAGCGTGGGCTCCAGAGCACTGCACAATGTTTCTGAGTAAAAATCCAGGGTAGCAAACCCTAATCAGGACTATGAAAATGCACACAGAAGACACCACTTACCAGCATGGAATATTACAAGAATTAAGATAAGGGCGAGAATATACCTTTTTCTGTGTTACAGTTTCTAGAGTACAGATGGCAAGACACTTGCGCATATCCGAAAAACACAGGAGCAGGCAGAGTACTTACCTGTTTTCCTATTTCATTCTCCAGTAACGATTAGAATTAGAAATGCCTGTTAATTAATGTATTACAGGTCCTAGAATACTAACAATGAAACTTAGTGTAAGTTGCTAATTATGGTTTGTTCAATAAGCAAACTGTGGAATTCCTTAGCTGGAATGCTTTTGCTTCTTAGACTGTACAGCAAGGATCAAACCTTTCAAAGAAACATCAGCATTTTAAGTTATGCTACACTGCAAGGGTATCATTAACTAGTTATTGTTTGTTTGTATTTTTTTATTTTTCTAGTGTGGGCAGAAAGGCTGAAGTAGATGGAAAAGCAGTTTTTTCCTCCCAAGTTTCCTTCTTGCTGTCTTACATTGATAGCAGCAACAGCAGCCACATTGATGTCGAATGATACACTTGACATCACGTTAACGATTGGTCTACTCTGTTCGCTGTCACCACGGCCTGCTGGGTAATTTTACTGAGGTCTAGTTCTTTTTATGAGAGCCTCTCAGCAGGAGGGAGGGCACTCCATGCCATCTTTGAAATTCACAGTATGCTTGCACATTGCAGCTGCTTTCCCAGAGACTGGGAGAATAATCAGCACTGCAGAATCTTCTGCAAACATCAGGAAAAGACATGTTTTAGCTCTCTGGAGAAGTCCAAGCTAAAGGTAATCACCACATGGATCTGAACCAGCATCTGTCTTTTCGGCAGCTAAGGGTGTTCAGTAAAATGTCCAAATCTAACCTGAATCTGGCAATTATTCAGAAAAGAAAAGTACTGACCAAGGCACCAAGCATCAGCTGTGATTTCTTTCATTTAGAAATAAAACAAATTTAAAAAAGCCACTGAACACCTCACCAACAGGAGAGAGGAAAAAAAGCTGTACAGGCACGAGTAGCTGAAATGTTTATTTAGCTAAGTCCAAAAGACGCTCAGTCATATCAGTTATCTGTTCCATCTTAATATAATAACTCCTGTTTTTTTGCTTAACTGGTGTACAGCTAGGCTGAGAGTTCATATCTAAAGTAGAGCAGAATGTGACTGTGAAACAATTACCACATACCAAAAAAAAAAAGAGACCAAAACAGTTGCATGTGTTCCTATGCACACAAGCAAATGACCAACCGAAATAAAGGAAAATGAAAGAAAGAGTGATTATCCAAAGCTTAGCCTAATTTTCAGTTATAAATGAAAACCATTGCAGTAACACTGACCCTGTTGTGTGGTTTTGTTTTTTTTTTTTCCTGAAAAGATTCACAACTTTTTGGTAAATAAAAGGTTTGAAAAATATTGATTTACAGAACCTGTAAATATCAGTGGATACTAATATTGGTTCTACAACTCTTGATAGACTGTAATTATTCCTAAATTAGCATTTTAAAAGGAAACAACTTATTTATAGAGAATTTATAATTTTCATTCAAAACTCACGTGTATAATGAACAACTGAAAGACCATCAATCACATTTTAGGGAGAGAATTTTTATCAGCTTTCACAATAATAACACAAGTGATAATGATGAGTGCATTCCCTCAGAATTTTCTGTGACTAAGACATAGGCTGGCTTCAGGAAAAAGCACTTCCATTTTATCCCCACAGATTTTTCTAAATTCATGATGTAACAATAAACCCACAGCTTTTGTACTTTCTTGTATACAAAAGTAAGTCCTGAAATGTAAAAGTGCCAGCTCAACAGCACCAATTTAAAGACTATCAACTGTTCACATTTAAAATATTATATACTGTTATGTTTCCATCTCAGCAGTTTACTGCATTGCCAAGGAGGTTTATGGCGATGGTCTCCAACTACTTATATACCACAAGAGCTCAAGTTCCAAGAATTATCACTCCACTCTAGTAAGGGAAAAAGAGATTTTGATCATGCTGATAGCCATGTTACACTAAAATGAATGGATTATTATGATTATGATTTATGAGGATGATTTTCAGAACATTCAAAAACTCTGAATTGCACTTTTCCAAATCTCCCAGCAGCGTTCCTTCACTAGTCACAGGAGAGAATGTAAGTTTGAAACATAATGCACTATTGTAAGGCCTGTTACCTTTGGAGAGCAGATCATCCCAGTTGTGAATCATGTACTCAAACTGAACATCCTGTAATTTTAACTGAGAGTGAGATAGACGTTTATTCTGTACACCTAATCCTATACTTGGCCTCAACTGAAAGGCAGCTTAATTTTTTGAACTTCCTATTGGGTTAAAAGCCCCTTGCAGTCCCACAAACAATTTATAAATGTATTCTCCAAGATGTGCTATGCCATATGTTTTTAAAAATGTGTTTCTGTAATGGGCCATTCCTTCGCTGTGAGCGAGCATGGGGATTCACTGCCCAGTCTGGAGCTGGAAGTGGCAAACACAGCAGCTTTGGTACATGCCCACAGACTTTGGTATAACTGACCTTGCCTTTCCCATTTGTTTTCCAGCTCCCAGTCTCCCATCTCTTTCTGTCCTGGACTGGTGGCTTCTCATCTCCAAAGATGCAGCTTATATAGCCCAAACAACATACCTTTCCTATGTGCTTTTGAGAAGGCTGTGAGTCTGGTGAGGAAAAGGCCAGAAGCAGAACCCATGCCTCTGTCAGGGCTCACAATCCAGGCACAGGCATTTCCCTCTCCCTCTGTCCTACATCACTTTGTTCCTCCCTCCTTCAAAAGGTCTTTGTATTTTAGAGCTTATCAGAGAGCTCATTGGGTATTCCGTTTACAATGTTATTTTGCAGAGCTCTAATTACTAATGTATTTAGCATTCTGAGTCTAGGATTCAAACCTTTTGACAAATTATTAATCACGGAGACGAGAAGCTCAAAAATAACAAAATGAAAAGCTTACTTGTGGCCATAGGCATGTTAATCTTTGTTATTCAGCAGTTATGGTTTTTGACAGGAATACACAAATCATGCAGTAGGAAAGTTTCTGCATGAGAACTTATTTTCCGAGTGACACGTAGATTAGTAGGAGCCCTCCTGCTTCCCTTAGCTTTGCATCAGCTTCCCTTCAGCCCATTTTGTTGAAAGAACAAATCAATGTCAACTTACTTTCCCCACTGATCTGGCCTCCTCTAATCTAGTAGTTAGAACTGTGTAGGAAAAAAGCAAACAAAACTCTTTACATCATACTTTTAAGTAGGAGAGTAATAAATTTAATAGATTTTTTAAAAAACCCACAAAAACATAAACGCAAAGATCTCAAAAACTAATGTAGGGAACCCCTAGTTTTCTTCTTCTCTCCCTTGATATTGAACAAAAAGAAGATAATCTTTCTGTACATTTTAAGTTACTGTGCTGAGCATCTCCAACCTTAGGAAAATTTTGCTCTCTGGCAAAGAAAATAAATGTAAAGAAAGTAATTCCTAAACCACAATTACTTCATCTTATTTCATTCACTGGCAAAAGAAAAAGGAAAAGAAAAAGAGAAGGGGAGAAAATAAAAAGGGAAATATATTAAAGTGCAAAGACCCTTCCAGAAGCTTGAAAGACCTATAGGCAATTGCTGTTCAATTACAGTTTCCCAAACTGACTGTCGCACTACACCCTAGCAGCATTTCCTCCAGCCTGTATTTCCATCAATCGCTTATGAACATGTCAGTTAACAGGACACTAAGCTTTATCCAGATTTCCAGTACAGCACATTGACTCCTTCTCCTTAGAGTTTAAGCTTTCTGTCAAAGAAGGAAATCGAATCAGTTTGATACTATTAGTTCTTGATAAATCTGTTTTGGCTGTTTCTTAAAGCCTTATTAGACTCATAAGTATCTGGTCACTGTTAACCTTTTTGCAAAGACAGAAGGAGGAGGGCTTTCAATGCTTCCTTCCTGGCTTCTACTGTTCTTCTCTCCCATTAATTGATAGCCTGACTAATTTCATTGTTCTCTTTTTCATCTAATGTATTTATAGAACCTCTTCCTTTCTTTACCTCTAGTAAATCTCAATGCACTCAGCACTTTAGCCTGGCTGATTTTAATGCTAAAGATTTTCAATAGCCTATGAGAGTCAACTGCCCTTTTTTCCATTTTTGTATGTCTCCTTTTGTATTAAAGATACCATGACACAGCCAAATTACCTTTGATTACCTTCTTACTTTCCTCTGCTTTTAGACAGTTGGCTTTTTTGCCAATACGGCCTGGGTTAGTCATGCTCAGGTTCATTTATCTGGACGCTTTTGTACCATCAGTGAAACTTGATTTGTCAATTATTTTTAATACAGTTCTTCTGCAACACCGTCTGCTAACTCAATAGCAGCAGTTTGAGCTGAGAGAGCTGCTCAGCCTGCCTGACAGTCCGAATAAGCCTTTAGATAGCTGTTGTTCAAATCCCTGCCATAACCATAATTTTACCTGGGAAGCAATGTAATTTGTGACAGTTTTCAATTCTCACTAAAAGTGCAGGCAAATTACAACACTATCTGAAAATGAAATTTTAGATTTAAGAACTTTGAGTCTTATTAAAAGCATATTACAATCCAAGCTAATTGTTTCAGTTGAGGGCATAACTAGTACTTTGTGGGTAAACTAATTAACTGTCTCTGCCAGCTGCAGTTTTTAAACAAGGTACAAATACTATGTATTTTCCATTTTCTAATTTTGGATTGTTATCGTCCGATGACGATTGTTATTGTTCAATGACTGCAAATCATCTGAGCCCTCAGAGCCAGACAGGTAATTGGCTACATACAGCAATGGCACCTGCTAATTCCTTTTCTTTCTTCTTTGTTACTAATTACAAAACCCACTGAGATGGATAAGATGACCACTATCACCAGACACATATAAAGACTGTTAATTTTATGACAGTTACTTTTATATTCAGGATTGCAGATGACTAGGGGTAGCTAAACAAACATAATTCAGGAACATACGTTAGCCATTACTTTGTTGCAAACCTCTTTGTGAATACGTGAACTGAAACATATATTTGATGTTCATAGACTGATAACAGCAGACTCTCAGACATAAAAAAGATACAAAGCAATTTTGTATATTGCAGATGCCCTATTGCATAGGGCTACTCAGATGGGACTCCGTAGAGATGGTTTCTGTTATGCCAGTGATTTGCTCTGTAACCTGTTATATTATTTCTTTCCACTCTCTATGTTTGATTAAGGGAAAAGGATTACCTCTGCCTGTGCATTTGTACAGCACAAGTCCAGCTCAAGCCCTGATCCTAGAGAAAACCAAACAATAAAAAAGTTGCCTTCCCAACCACACAAAAATATCCATTCTGTATAGCCATACAATGTTATTGGCTGTTAGCTGATAAATCTATAGCAGCTGCTGTATATCTGCAATACACAATAAATAGGAGAAACACAGTTATGTCAATAGTAATACTTAACCACTGCAGTAAATACATGCTTTATCTCAAGCACCATGCCTGAAAACTGCTTCTGTCTGTGATGTGTAGAAAAGCAACAATTACAGTCATTTAATTGATCTGATACAAGTGTATCTCTGAAGCTAACATATACAGAGATATCATCACCTAATCTATGAGGGCAGTATTGACATTTGCAGGAATTGCTTTCTGAAGATTAAGATGAAACAAAGTTGGGATTGATTTAAGTATTCAAAAGGGTTTTATTCACTCGTTTTACACCGTAGCGACTGTCATTTCTGAAAGTCAGATGGATTTAAATTGATTTGAAATAGAGTTGTTATTTAATTATCTGGCACAGTTGCTGTATATGAAACTTATTGATTACTGTGAGAGGCTCTCTGTGGCAAAAAGCTTGCAGCAAAGAGAGACAGAAGTCAACAGATGAGAGGAGGACTGTTAAGAGGCTGATGCAGAATGAAGACATACAAGACTAAATCACCAAGGAGTGTGTTTTGAAGTTCTTGTGTATTTCCAAATTGGCTAAGGATTAAGAGCTTTATGCAAAAAAATTAGATAGAATAATTTCGAGGAAACTGAAATAATTTAGACTTCAAAGTGGAGCGGCAAACTTAAAAATATCAAGCAGCAGAAGAAATCATGCTCTTTTGGTGTATCTTAATATTACAGCAATTTCAGAAGATGCAGAAGTCTAGACTTTAATGCTTTCCTCAGATCAAAGGGATACAAAAATGCCTTCCTCAGTCTGTACCTCTGTAGAGGCACTGATGTGGCATGCCTTGGTTCTGGCACCCTTATTCTTGACTCCTTTTTCACACAGGGGCATCAGTATCATTGGGATCAGGTGAGAAAATCACCCATGCCAGCACATCCAAGGGAGCCTTCTTGAAAGGATGTGTGTGAAAGGAAGAGGGTGGGAAGGCAGCACTGAGTATTTGGGGGCTTCTGTCCCCAGATTAGCGACTAGTCTCATCAATATTTTCTGTGATGATACAGTAGCTAATTCTGCAAATGTGCTCTAAAAGGCCTCCTAAATTTTGAGTCTCTCATGACAGAAAACCTGGATCTTTTTTTCTGGATAATCCAAACCAGGCTTCAGTCACAAGATGTTCAGCTTTGTTACGACTGAGGCAGCTTTGGACACACCGATAAATGAAATGCTAAGAGTCTGAAGAAACTCTTATGCCAAAAAGAGTCCTGGGAAACTCTGGGGTAATGCAGCAAACAAGTTGGTGGGATTTGCGGAATCACAATTCTGTACTTGCTGGCTAAATTTCAGCCTTTGGTGCATTTTCAGGTCACGCAGAAATACTTGCAATTGATTGAGAGCAGAGCTCCAAAGCACATAACACCAGTTTCTAAACTCACACCTATCTCCATAGTGACTGAATGCCTTGGTGAGAAAAATTAAATTGCTCACAAGTGCATAAAACAGATTGGACATTTGTATCAAGTAAATCAAAAGTCTGATATCTTGCAGACTAGCTCCCAGATGGTCAAATCTTACAGGCCAGCTCAGACAAACTATATCTGAAGTCAATGGGAATTTCACTGAGCCAGGGGTTGCAGCATTTGGTTCTGAAGAATAAAATATATTTCTGACTATAGAACAAAACCCTGCTAAACTTTAAAGATATACTTTGCCAACTGATAATGTAAACTTAGAGGTCTGAGAAGTATTGGCTCTGGCAGTATGTGATTCTACAAAAACAGCACCACAAACCATGTGGCTGTGGTTGTTTTTGCTAGAGGCTTTGTTGCTTCCTTCAAGTTTGAGGAGATAAGGAATAATTGGAATTATTCAGCCATCATTGGAAGAAATCCATAATACATAAGGCCATGGTATAGCTCCTAGTATTTAGCCTGATGCTTATCCCAGGAAAAAAAAAATGAATCTAACTTGTGCTCCCTTCAGCTATTCTTCATTATAAATAAGGGGACAGGAAAAATGCTGTAGCATGCTGTTTGAAGGAATAAGACATCAGGTTTAACAGCACTGTAAAGAACAAACTTTAAGATAGTTTTATTTGTTTATTTTGGGGATGGAGGTTGAGGGATTGGGCTAAAAAAATGGTTTCCTAGGTCAGCACGGTCAGCTTACCTGATTCTGTGAGCTGTATAGCAAAAATTTCTACAAGCTTTAGTTTCTAAAATGAGACACATGTCTTGGGGACTGGAGCACTGGAGGTGTTTATGGGTTGGGTAAATCGAAGAGTTTATCCAAAAAATCACTATAAGAAAATTAGGGATGCATTTTTACTACGCTTCAAATTACCATGAGCAAGATAAAACATTTTATTTTGACACTTCCAGACAAAGACTATTGGATAAAATCAGGTGATTATTTAGAAAGAACATAAAGCAAACCAAACTTCAGGTCTAAAACAATTCAAATTTTGGCAAGATTAGTTTCCCTTTGGTCACACAGTATTGCTTCAAGCACAATGCAGCAGAAGTGCTCCTATTGAAATTCTCCTCTCCCTCCCTCCCTCCTTCCCTCTCTCCTTCCCTCCCTCCTTCCTTCCCATGGTTTGCAGTGAGCTAAATTACAAAGTAGCAAGCTTCAATTTAATTAAAACTATGTTCCATTATGAAGAAATACTCATTGCAGAAATTGAGATGAACTCAAGTTCTCAGATTTTTAACATAGCCAAATAAGGTTGATACTTTGCGGAGCTGTTCTGCAAGGGTCAAATACAACTTTTTTTATACCCCCTTAGGTTCATACATCACTGGTAAAATAATATGGGCTTTTGCAGATCACTCATAAATAAATGGTACAGCTCAGTAAATCTGCATCCCTTATATGCCCTCTGCAGTTTTATGCCTAAATTAAAAAGTCAGAATCTATTTCATACTGTCAAATGGATCTTTAGCAACTGGGATTTGTTTTCATATTGTTGTACCTAGTAAGCATAGAGAATACATGAGCTTTTTCTCTAAATTAAATGAAAAGATTATTGTTTTTGCCCTAAGCAGACATTACAGAACATGCTCAAGAAGATAAATGTAGAAAGCAAAATATAGCAAAAGATTGAGTACTTGTCAAAACCAAATTGAAGGCAGTAGGCAGCAAATTGGATTTTCTTTTACAATAACATGCAGTTCACATTCTACTACTGTAATGAATATTATAATGTGTGCGCTCCAATATAATATCTGGTGATGCATTTCTAGAACTATTTCTCAAAGCTTAAGGATATTCTTGCTATATCATGGTTCAGTACATAGTAATGATAAGTTTGTTCTGTTCACTGCATAGCCTTAAGGATATCATTTTCTGAAGAAAGATACTAGTCTCTAGATTTCTCTTTCAGTTACAGTGATTTAAAGCTATGAAACTCAGCAGATTTGCAACAATGTCATCACACTGGCCAGCTCCCAAATACCTATGGTTCCTTTGAAAGCCAGCACAAGTATGATAAACAAGCATTAAATCTTCCCTGAATCTTAGAAACAACATTCAATCATGTGGCTACAAACCCAGTTTGCGAATTATGAGTCCAAAACAACTTGATTCTTCTAATTTTTTGAACAATCCAAAAGGTGGGTAATGAGGACACTCACGATCATGAGCCAGCAGACCCTGCGTTGTCTGCTGCATGGCTCTGCAGATGGCTCTTAGATGGGCAGATAATTTTTACATTTACAAGAGAATCTTTTTTTATTGTTGTTGTATATGGGAAGAAGTGGTTGGCATGTGCAATGCATATAATGTAAGGAAACGGGAGCAGAGAAGTAAAGATCTTTTTACACTAGATATTAAAATTTACTATATATTTCAAAAATAAAAAGTATAGGCAAAAAAAGCAATAATGTGAAATGAGACAAGACCATGAGGGTGAGAAGGAATGCTTGGTTGTCATAACAAAGCAATACCTTTCTGAACAATTTAGATCTTCAGGGAACATTTCTTGCTGAATTTAGCTTAGAAATAAGGCAATCAGAAAACACTGATATGCTGAGTCTCAAAGTGATAAAAAAATGTACATGGATGCCAGCCTTGGGGATTACTGTCTGTGTTCCATATCAGATAATAACTGAAAACGAGTTGTATACTGTGCTGTATAAATGGTATTTAAAATAAAGAACCTAAGGAGCTCTACTAGTACCATGCAGTCAGTAAGAGCGATGTTACCGACTTGGTTCAAGGGCACCCACAAAATGCTTCTTTAAGAAAAGCAAGCTAATGCAGCGAGACAAAAGATGATCACTTTCAGGAATTTAGTAAGGGTGCATATTTATAACTTCTCCAGTCAAGTTTTATATCCTGTATTTTTTAACCCCTATCAGGGAAGAACAGATTTGATATTTAAGAATATATTCATTTCTGGTAATTATGAAAGGGAAAAAAAGTACCTTGACTGTATCTAATCTGTTTGTTTTCCCAAACCTGATCCCACATTTCTTCAACAGAAGGAGGCTGAAGAAGGTAAGATGGTTCAAATCCAATTAAAAATTCAAATTAGTCCAAATCTTATAATATGTGGGAAATGCTTGTAGAACTCTCAAATAAGCTTAATGTTTTTGTCTTAGAGGAATTTCTGAAGAATTTATTAATATTTTGTGTGTAACCAATGTTTGCTCACTTTTTTGTTCCACATCTTCCTTGACAATACAATTTGTTGATTCCTGTGGATTATTCAGGTCTCCTGTTCAGATTGTCACAAATCTGATGTCTAGGACTTTCCAATTTTGACAAGTTACAAGTTTTAGATCAGCTTGGTTTTTATAAGTACAAGTGATTAGTTACTGTAGACATTATGCCTGGTACTAATTCTAGTACAAATCCTTCTTTGGAGCTAATCTGATGCTGTGTCATTATTTATTTATTAGATATTGATCACAGGAGTTATGAAGCACATGAACTCAATAGGAAGAATGCTTCTTTTAAAACAAACCTAGTTTAGCATAACAATTACAAACAGATGAAATTCCTGGGGAAACATACTTGGTTTTGTTCCTTTTTTCCATGCAGATGATCACTGAATTGAATTGTCATTTTCAGTCTAGAACTATGAAGTATTATGAAAAATCATTATCAAATTCAAGGACGGTGGCTAACTCCAGTTGTATTTCTTGGAACACAGTGGGTAATAATGACACACATTTCAGAAAACTGCAGAAAGAAAAGAGAAAAACCCCACCTGTCTTGAAAATGTCAAATACACACAAACTTGGAATGTGTTACAGGAAAGTCAAATCATCTTCCCATAAAGTTTACAGCAGGTTGGCTAAAAAGAGAAAAAACAGCCAGTAGCTGAATGCAGCACAGAGAAGACAAGAGACAGCACTGGACCACTTTCCAAGGCTGCCCAGTGGAATTTCAAAGGAAGGTGGCAAGAAGAGAAGAACAGCTAAGAAATTACAATTGGAAGGTGACAGTTTTCTGTTTTCATACTAAGCCTTTTTTTTCAAGGCATGACTGAACAAAATTGAGAGACTTTCATAGGTAACAGTTGTTTGTACATAATAAAAACCAGCTTCTTTAATCCACTGTATCCACTTTTTTACTTAGATACTTGCAAATTTTATTTAGTATAGGCTTTCTCTTACTGTTTCCACTAGAGTACTGAGACTTCTGGATGACTCAAATGTTATTAGCAAATTAGGGAATTATTTTAAGTATGGAAAGATTTAGCATAGGAAAAAAATGTAATTTTAAAACTATAAAAGCATAAACAGCTACAGAACAACTTCAAAGACTGAAACAGACCTGTCCTTTCCACAACTTCCGTATTAGTTGCTGGTGTTAGGAGAAACTTGAAGTCTCAAAACCCACTGGACAGTGCTAACTTAAAGTCTAAGTGTTTAAAAATAAATACGTTGATACAGACAGACAACAGAGAATTGTGTATAACTACCCAGACATCAGAAAACGCATTAGGTGTTGTAACTATTTTGTGGTGTAGACTTGTACAGCTAAAGTGCTTTTTCTATTACCATTTGCATTGTGGTAAAGTTTGTCTTTTGCAGTGAGCAAGTGAGCAAAATTTTGCTAATGAACTTCTGGATCCTTTTTAATACAATATATGTTACAGAGAGACAGCTAACCAGCAAATAAGATGTTTCAGCTTGGTCAGCATTAACAAATTAAAAACCAAAACAGATCAGGAAACTGGAAATAAATCTATCCTTTAATTCCAGTGGGAATGTAATATGTTTTTTCTTTGGCAATAGGAAACATTGGGGTAAAAAAAAAATCAGATTCTAAACATTTCATGTTCTTTCAAAGATGTAACTGAATGCCTTATTTTTAAAAAAGTGCACCAGTAAGAATAAAAAAAATAAAAAGATACAGACATACCAATATAGATCACAAAAAACTAAAAAGATACTAATTTTTTGGTAGACATAACAGATGTCTGAAACGCATGCTTTTGTGTTTAAGCAAAGCTGATTTGCTTGTCTGTATTGCAATATTAAGCTGTAGATTAGTTGTGCACTATAATTTAGATAATCAGCTTCTGAATTTAACCACATCTATTTGGAAGAGATGGAGAAAATATTCCTTTTAGCACTTAGCAGTTCCAAATTTCTCCAAAGCCTATAGTGATGAATGCCAACATACTCCTGCCTTAGAAATATGAACCCCAGACTTTGCTGATGAACATGAAAACTTTCCAAGATATTTGGAGACCACCTACAGAGAATATGTGCTTCACCTTAAGCAGAAAAATCTCAGGGAGGCTACCTTGGCATGCAGTGAAAAACTTCAGCAACTGAGAATTCTGTCCTTTACAAAAGCTGTGGGACCAAAATTACACACAGAAGCATGAAAAAGTAGCATGGAAGCAGACAGAATTAAATGGACATAAAAATAGTATTTTGAGCTAAGTTTCATCACATATTGGCAATTGTGATTATAAATACTTACACTAAGATGAATGGAGGATAAATAAGTGGGCCTGTGAACAATTACTGTTTTAGAGACTAATCACCATGCTTGCTGTATCTGATGGCGTCACAAGAAATCTCTTGAGATTAACATAAGGAAATACTACGTGTACACACAGCCTCAACTCTTTCTCTTTATTCCCAGTCAGTTCAGATCTTGGTCTGCCGTGGGCAGCCCATCTGGGCTGGCAGCTGCCCCCACTCCTGTCGCACAGGTCAGCCACAGCACCAATCTCTCTATGAGCTAGGGGTTACAAGGCTGCTTCTTCCCTCTGTCCCAGTGATCCCGGAGCCATCCCCCTTCACCCAGCTCTGTGGAAAAAGGCAGACCCCAGCCTTGTTTCAGGGAGAACTTATTGTTTAACCACCCTTTTCTGTAAGCTGCTGGTAGCAATCCCAGCCTGGCATAGCTCAAAGCTTTTGTTGGAAACTATCTATTTGATGTGGCAAATCTCCACATGATATGGCAAGAGATTTGATAAGCTTTTAAATATTTTTAAAATGTGGAAGAAAAGAGCTAAGATGACAAAACTCTGGTCTTGCACAGCTCTCCCACAAGCGCTGAGAATCTACGGGTCTTACCAGAGCTAATAATGCCAGCAGATCTGTAGAGGCAGACTGTCTTCCCCTGCAGACTTCATCCGCAGTTGGGGTGGGCCTAATCAATAACTGTGCAAGAGGGAGAGAGAATTTAATAGGTTCAAAGGACTTTGTTCAAAACTCCTCTTTTTTGTACCAGCATCCCAGCTGAAAGTACCGTGCATGCCTATTTTGCCTATCACGGTTTTGTAAGTTACAGAAGCCCGAGGCAGTTTTTTCCTCCTCCATCCTCCTCAAACACAATGAATTCAGCCGCAGGGTTTTGCAGCATCTGATCAATATTTACTTAGCAAGACAATTTTAACAAGAACAAAAATATTCTCTCTCATGCACCGACTTTCTTTTTTTCAAACTTGTCAAGATATCTGTGTGGTTCTGAAGTAAGACTTAAAGCCTTTAATGAGAAAAGGGAAGTAACAGAGAATTTGGAATGGATTCGTTCTGAAATGTTCGCAGTTGTTCAGACTATAGCTCACACAGAACAGAGTTCATATTCAAAAAACACATTTTCCTTACCAAGCTGTAAAATCATCCACACAGTGTTGAAAGTTTATCTCCTGAAATAGACAGCATATTTAAACTCAACTGCTTCTTTACAAATTACTTGTGGCAAAAATGTGATGGCAAACAGTTGCAATGGGCTATCAAAATGTCTCTGCTTTGGCATTTTTCTATTAGATCTCCTGTATGCACATATCTAGTCCTTCAAATACATTTCTGCTAGATAACATTTGTCAAAAGAACATAACCAATCTGTTGACTATGCTGGGTGGCGTAGCAGGATTTTTGTGAAGCTTGTTTTATTCTAAGGAAGGAAATGTGCATGTGATCTGCACAGAGCCTTATGAAAATAATCTCTGATCACAGTGATAGCAGTTTGGAAAGACAAAATAAGCTCCTTGTCAAAAGCAGTTTTTCTTGATGTTTTAAATATTCTTCATGTCAAAAGAGAGTTAATTATAAGCACACATCATTTAACACTATGAAATTGGATGACAGTACTTTCTACTAGAAAAAAGTGGAGATGTATGTAGTGGTGTTTAGTTATTGAGAAGATTATGAATTCAGAAGAATATTGCCTTTAGGTAAACTTTTTCAAATCTTGCAAAACGTTTCTTTCCCTTAGTATAAATCAGCCTCAGAAAAATGAAAATACCCTGTTTTCACATTGTCTAAACTTTTGTAAGGGGTAACTGAAATATTACTGATTCTATCCACCACTGATTTTATCCACTACTGTTATTAGAAGAGCAGTCATGTTTTTTAAAACAATTTTGTAATTGAGATGCTGTTTAAAAGGCTGAAGTTTCCCTTACTGCACTGAGAAATGAAAATGCAAAACCTTATACTTCTTATAAACAAACTCTAGGGAATCCACAGAGTCTAAAATGACAGAAATAAATTAAAAAGGAATAATTTTGACCTTGTACATTCCTTCCTTCAATGATTGAGCTTGATCTCCCCCTTTGCCCTAGGTTTTTTGTAGATGTGGATCTAGACAGGCTCACTGAATCAAAATGCAATTATTAATTTGTATGATAATTAGCATTTTGGACCCATTATTCAAAAGCATCCACAGTTCAGGGCAAACCACAAGCCTAAACTCCAAACAGCCTTCAACACTTTTTCAGAAGGGTCTCCAGAAGGGATCCAGAGGAGACACTTATAAATATCTCTTACATACATCGGTGCTGTGAATATTCTGCATGCCCTCCACTCACCAAGTTACATGGACAAGAAAGCAGCTACTTCTGATGCTAGTCTTGGAATAAAATCTTGTTTTTTAAAACAAGATATTTCCTAATATTTTAGATGCTTTGAGTCTTCTTGAGTTCTGCAGTAGGATATTGCCCAGAAGCTAATTGTGGATTCAGGAAACATGGCACAGACTAGACCAAGAGTTAGCGGTGGACCTTTCAGTGATCTGCTGAATATTGTTTGTTATTTGTTAAAGTCAGTGTGGGATAGCAAATCAGCTCTGAAGTTTCACTGGACTTTCTCCTACAGCTTCTGGTATCAAATATGAGTACGTAGTTTGGAAAATGCCACAGGGTGAACACTGGGGTTTTCCTCAGTGATAAGGGACTAAACTGTAAAGGTTCAGTCTGTAGGACTCATCCATTAGAGAAGAAAGTATAAAAAAATTGGTTAATATATTTTTTTAGTGTTCTAAAAGCTTTAGAAGATAACAACAACAAAAAAAATGGATTGAGAACCAGAAGCCCACTAAACTTATGCTTCATGAATGATTGCCTCTCTTACTTCACATATTTGGTACTCAGTTGCACTGCCAGATTAAGACTTCGTGCCCATAAAGACTCCCCAGTTACTATGTTTTGTGACGTATAAACCTCTTCAGGATGTTGAATTTCTACAGTGGTTATTTTCACACAATAAAGACAGACATTTAAAGTACAGCAAGGCACCTAAACTTTCAACAAACTTCTTTTGGGTATCTGGAATCATTCCCTGAAGACCAGCTCATTTTAAATGCAAAAACAGTGTTCTGCAGAACAGAAGTGACAGTCTCCACACGCATCAAGTTCATGAGGGCATGAAGCACTGAGATGTTGTAGGGAAAGTACTGAAAAAACACAAGCACCAAAGACAGAAAGTCTGCATTCCTGTATGCAAGAGCAAAAAGTGACTATTGTTTAAATTTTTTTGAGTCCTTAGGAGCTTGTTCTCCCTAGAGATACATTTCTTGAAGAAATTAGGGATTTGTTGAATCACGTCCTATGCTCTCAGAGTCCTGATAGATTTTTGTATCTTATTTGTTTAAAATAAATTGTTCTGCTACACTGCTACAACAAATCTCTTTTCAGAATAAAGGGATTTTTATGCAAGGTTTATTGGAACTGAAATGAAGACTTAAAGTCACAACATAACAAATCATTTTCATTCCTAGCATTATGTAATTAGAAAGCACATTTCATTTCAGTTAGTTGCCATCCATCTTTTTCCCCCCCTTCTTGCCCAGCCAAAGATGAGGATGCAATATAATCGGAAACATTAGTAAATAACTGCTTGAAAATAGATTTCTTGAAAAGGTTTTAGTCCAGATTTTTCTAAAACAATGACTACCACTGAGAAATAAAATGGGAAAACATTAGAATACAGTACTTTATTATCAGGTTTTCAGTCAGTGCCTAAAAAAGTAGAAATCTCTTTATTCCTTCTTTTATATAAAACATATTCCCAGGCAAGTCTTTCAATCAAAGGTCAGATATTTTTCTAGCCTTGACCACTTCAAAGTTTGAAGGACACACTAAGTCTACTTTACTGCATCTATCATGTCAGTAATTTAAGTTTATTTTCCAGCAAGCTGCATTTAATCTTTCATACTAGAAGTTCCCAGTCTCTGCTGGTACCTGCAATGCATATTCAAGCACCCTTGCCTGGCCTGCCCATGTGCAGTTACCTCTGGTGAACTCAGACTAAAAGAAAGGGGGTGAGAAAATACAGGTGTGTTGTGGGAGGAAAGCAAATGATAGTTTGCAATTACAACACGCAGTTGAAAGCTGGGAACAACCAGGAATAGGAGGTTACAGTCTTAGTCTGTAAGGTGAATGAAGATGGACAGAAAAGGAAAAGGTGGGGCTTTGGCACAGGGTTTAGCTGTAACTTATATCGCAATATCAATACCACACATGCACTTGCAAATCTTTTTCCTATATCTTTAAATTTTCAGAGCTTTCCTGTCTATCAGCTCTTCACCCATGAGATATGTGTACTTAAAAATATGCTTATATGGCTCATCCACAGATGGATTATTGCTTGTCTTCAATGAGTTACATAGTCTTTTGTAACTTGCATTAAAGATGACGACAGTGGTTTCTATTAGACCTTCCCCTTATGTTAACAAGTTCTGAATTTAGTGCTAGAAATACCAGAAAGTATACACTCACGTAAATCTATGTCTAAATACTCATGTACCGAGATATATTTACATTTTTTTATAAATACTGTTTATTCCTTTCAGGCATGAAAGAGAATGAAGGTGACACTTTCAGAGAATTCAACCACTGTAGTAAATACTCTGTCATAAGACATGTAAGCATTGAAGTGGCATTCAACTGTATTTTAAATGTCTGTGGTTAAAAATTGCTCTGTAAGTATATTAAAATATTAGTTATCTTGTAGAAATATGATTTCCCCATACCCAATTGGTGCTGCTACTACGTATTAAGCTATTCTATTTCTTCCAGTAGAAGAATTTTTTAAAATTATTTTTTGCACTTGAGACTTTGAATTTGAAACTTCTTTTGTACTACGCCCTCCCCTCCTTTATCCTTCTCCATCTGCCTGATACACTGAACCAGCTAAAAGCATTACTTGATTCATTCTCATTAAGAAATTACCTGCCCGTCTCAGAGACTCCCAGAACAGAAAGACAATAAAACAGAAGAACAAAGCAACGGAAAAAGACTAAAGCTCCTCTCTTTCTGTCTATTGAAATAAAACATCTATTAGAGCATTGAAAGATGACTCTGTGTTTGGGGCAGTCAAATAAAGATTGAAGCTGCTTTCCTGCTATGTACACCCACAACCTCAAAGAAAAGACTTAAAGCAAAGCCTAAAAAGACAGAATTTTCATGGGATAGCTTAGGGGCTGACACTTTAGTAAAATCAGAAAAAAACCATTCTAAAAAAGAAAAAAGCTCACACAACCAAACCCTATTTTGCAGTTGAATGAAGAGAATAGGATTAGAAATCCAAACTAGGGGAATGTTGGCCATAGGCAAGGAACCAGCTGGTTGCCTGCAGCTCTGTGGAAGATTTAGTGATATAGTGGATTGTAAACAGGAGCAAACAATATTGTACTGATAACTGTAATGGGGAGAGAAAAATCCATCAGCGTGTGACAGAAGAACTGGAAGAGCACATACAAGGTACAGTGTTTCACACTGCACATTAAGGGCAGTCCAGAGGAGAGCACAGAGAAAGCTTAGAGAAACATGGCCTGGGAAAAGGAAGGGCTGAGTAATTGGGAAACAAAGGTTTCAGATACAACTCTTTTGTGTCTATGGTGGGTAGGCTGAGAGGAAGACTTTCACATTGCAGCAAGTAAAGACATTAGAAGAAACTGTCTAAAGATTAAGCACTAGCTTAGGTTGCATATGGAGCTTATTAAATCCTCACTGTTGGAGATCTTTAATAACGGGTCTGAGCAGGAATTCATAAAATGTGGTCTATGTAGCCCTGACGCTGTGTGACCGAATCCTGAGAACTACATGTCGAAGCTGCTGGGCGGATTTCCCTATATAGGAAGGGGCAGGTACCAACCAGGACTGTGTCCTTTTGCATGGAGGTAGGTGACCAGCAGCGCATAACTGCCTGCAAGTACATCTAGAAAACAGAGGCAAACAGCAAACTAAGATAGCTGGACTGGAGAGATACGCATCTCAAACAGCATAATTACTGTTGCTGATCCTGCACTGGGACAAAGGCATGAGTTACATCAGCTTTTGAGTGGCCTTTTAAATCTGTTTTAACCAGGATTCTGTGAGTAAAATTTTTATTTTGCTCTAAATGCTGTAAAATTGTGAACATATTATAATAAAGTAACTATTGAACAATGATCCTATTATAGTTGTATGTCTTCCCCAGATGCTAATTCAGTAACTCTCTAACCAATAACAAAACCAGAAGGGAAAACCTACAGAAGAAATTGGCTAGAACACAGTGAAAGACCAGAATATGAGGTTATTGCTATTATTTTTTGTTTGTTTAGAAACACTTCCATCTCCAGCTAAATTGGCCTGTGGCAATGTCTGTGCTAAGATTATCACTTGTGCAAACAGTTCTGCTTTATTCTTTTGCTAAGCTATTATAGTGGGAGATAACTGTACAGATAGCTTTTGTGTGGGAGAAGTCACCCTCTTGGAATTGAGTCTAATTATTGACTTATCTTGCAGTCAGATACTGCTCCAAGAGTTCATACTTGTTTGCTAAAACAGTAATTTGAGTTGTCACCTTGCTTCTAACTTATTAGTTATTGTTTCTAATATTTGGAATAATTTTCCATGTGTGACTTCTAACCAAAAAGAACTCTGTCAGTACAAATATTCCTTAGCCTTCGATGCCTCACTCAGGAAAACATCAAAGACCTTTTAAAATCAGAAAATAACCAGGAAGTTCAGATTTCTTTTCTTCTTGCTGGAAGAAAGTATCCATATGAGGCCACATTTTAGAGGCTATTACAAAGTCAGCATGTCCACCACCCTCAAACGATACACCAAATATTAAAATTAACAACTGAGAATTGGAAGGGAAAAGAAAAAAAATAAAATACTCAAGACCACAGTCTCTTAATCAGATGTGTCTAAAACACTACATTTGAGCTCCTCACTAAATGATTCAGCTGTCAGAACTGAAAGATATCAGTACATCTGGAATCTGGCCTCATCTTTTACAGGTCAGCCACAGGATTTATTCTACTCACTGCTGTGTTACTGTGTTGAACGTGTTCTACTCACAAAACATTGGCAAGCTTTGGCTTTGAGAAGCCCCTCTAGAATTTATGCAAAAACAACTTTCAGTGGTTTATGGCTCATTTCACTGGGATGGCAAAAATCATCCTGCTGACCCAGAATAACTATCGAGAGGTGCTCAAAAAAATGAAGCATTTAAGACTTGTGCTGATACAATTTTACATGCTGACACAATTTTACATCCATTTGACATCATCAAAACCATGTGTTTTTTCTAGCCTGATTCTCTGAATAAAGTGCCTTTTAAAAATAAGTCTCAGTAATAATAATAATAAAAAAAAAAGAACTAAACTTTAGCAAAGTTATATGCACCTGAAAACACAGTCTCTGTAGGAAAGTACGTATGTTATGAGTTCCTGATGTCCCTGATTTTTGTTGGTCTTCTGTGCTTCCTGTTTACAAAAGTGGCTTTGCTTAATGCCTGGCAAATACAAAACCTTTCCTGCTGCCTCCCACTGAACCTGCCAGCCTGTGTAATCAGCCACCAAATAGGTCTAGCACCCTCACAGAAACATCTTTCCCAAGGAGAATTTGACAAAGAATTGTGTAGTATAGAGTTTACCAGTCCCTTAAGGGATGAGATATTCTAGTGTTTGCCAAGCCAACCTGAAATTACTTTTTCCCCAAACACACTTTAATAATAAAGTAAAATCAAGTTCATTGTAATCGAATTCAAAGTAAACAAGTTCTCTTGTGCTTGGAAACAGGTGCTATGAAATGAAACAGCAATAGCTACTTGCTGCTTTGGCTTAGTTTCAAGATATTTTCCTTGGACTGTGAACTCAACTACCAGGATGATCTGCTCAGGTGTCAGAAATGGGTCTGATTCTTAGATAATTTACCTCTTTCAGGCATTCTCTTTCCATGTAAAAACTGCTGTTTGGAAGCAAAGTCTTCTTCTATCTATCCCCCATCTCCCTGGGGATCTTGGGACAGTGAATGCATCTATAGGGAAGGAGGGTTACTCTGACTCTTGATAATTAAATCCAGCAAGAAAGTAAGATTTAGCCTGTCTACTCACGAATTATCGCTGTTGCACTGGTAGCACTTGATGTGCAAAGGTCCTCTGAATGCCACTTCCAGATGATAGATCTAGAAAAACTTAATGTTTAGCTGTGCAGTGTTAAACCAGTCATACAATGCACGTTTCACTCTACCCAAGTACTAACCATTCAGGTTTATTCCATAAAGTCCTCATCAACATGCCACCTGTTACAGCTTGACAACCATGTAAAACATGTTTACATTAGTGAAAACATTCGTTACTAACTATTGAATGAGATGTGAAGGCAATGACAAACACTGGGGAAGGTTTGTGTGTGGATTTTCTGTAATTAAAAAACTTAAAATGTGCTACTCAAGTTGTTTGATTTAATAGACAATCCTGTCCTTAGGTAACTAATTTCTTCCTTCTCTCTCAGTAATTAATTTCTAAAAATTTTCTAAAAAAAAAAAAAAAAACTAGGGAAGAATTTTGTCTTTGCTGGACATTTTGGACAGTGTTAGAAATATTCTTGTGGCTGTCATCTGTAATTCATTCCTCAGTGTGGCAAAGATATATAGTCTAAATATTAGTGTACCTTTGGCTTTAAGAACTGTTTCAACACCAAAGACCTGATTCACCGAGTTTTTAGTTTATAGTTTTGAAATCTAATGAGTTACAAAAATGTTATACCTAGTACTTTAGATGTCTGATAAACCCACAATCTAGCAAACACAATTTCATTTAAACTACAATTTAATCTAGCTCTACTAAGCCAGATCATGAATATTGTTATTAGCATCCTGGATTTCACACAAGCTGGGGAGTATAGTCTTCTTCGTTCCTTGCTTTTCATGCTTTGCTCATGTGAAAACTAAAAGCAATACAGCAAAAAATAAATACAATGGTAAATAAATACTACTATTCAACCTCTCTCCTACAGCCTTACCAATTCTTCCTTCACAAGCCTGAGCATTAGAAAGAAATACCAACTTTTTTTTTAATTTTCTCCCCGTCTCTTTTCCTAACTTTCACCAAACTCCTTACCTTTCAGAAATAATTGGGGTAATTATTGGGCGAGTTGCAAATACATCCCTGCTGATTTTCTGAAAAGCAACTTGCCATTTAACAAGAAAAAAACCCTTATTTCACAAACAGATGGAAACAAAGGAGGAAATGGAAATTCCAGACAAGATGTTCCTTCACACCATATGCAATATTCCTTCCTGTTGCAGATTAGTCTCGTCACTGGTGCAAAGACTCAGGACAGCTATGCTCTCCTACCATTATCTGTGACCAATTTCAATGTGATTTCGAGCAAAGCAGTAACCCTACCACATGTCAAAATCTGTTTCACCACAATTTCTTTGGTGATAGCTTAAGCACCCGGCTGCCCCCAAGTTACAGAAGGCGTCTGAATTCCTGTACCACCACCTGGTGTAACGCTGACACAGCTGCCAGAGCTCTTATTGTAGTGAATTGAAGTAAAGAACAGATTTCAAAAACAAGAAAAGGAAAAATCTTTCAGCCTGATCAGTTCAGTGTCACTAGGTGTGAATGGAGAAAACAGAGAAAAAAATGCTTAAGTAGATCGTAAGGTTCAGCTAAACGGCATTTGTTGAATGCTTTCACATTCCCAGAGGTAAAAGGTCCTATGGAAGTACACCAGCTTGTGAAACTATATGCCATAGCATCACAATAGCTTATGCTATATGTTATAGCACATATACAGCATGTGCTGTATGTATGTTACCCTGATTGTACAAGCATCACCTAGCCACATGCAAAGAGCAATGTCAAAGTCCTGGTTGCAGAGTTCTGGGCCAAGAAAAGGGACAGGACAGTGGAGAAGAGAGGCTGAGCCCAATTTTTGTTTATGTAGAGCAAAATCTAATAGCCTACATACATTGTGCCCAACTGCAAGAGGTCTCTTTACAAATGCTATTTGTAAATGTTTTGTCCTTGCTTCCTGATATGCCACGGTGAAGGGTTTATGTCCACATATCAGTTTTTGCTTTTTGAATTTAAGGCAGACATTGACATTAAAAGCCAACAATGAAAAAGCTTTCCCTAAAAATAGTATGTCACCTCCCGCCTTCAGGTAATACTTTCCAAAGGCAACATGATGGCAGAATGAGCTGTATTTTATCCTGAATTATGTGGAATTATAAATCAAAAGGATTAACACTTATTTCAATTTTGCCTTGGATATAAGAGCCCAAGATATAAAAGGTTAGAATCCTTTATTTCCAAAGCAAGGATTTCCACTTTCACCGGTAGTTACCTGGGGAAGATGACACTCCTGTTCTGACAGTAAATATTTCAATATTTAGATAGAATAGAAACATTTTCCCAGAGCAGTTACATGGCCACGTGCGAGAGTAGCAGACTGGTCACTTGCCACTGAAACGTGGAGAAAGATTCACATTTCAGTTCCTATTTCAGTTAGTAAAAATTGATTTGACTTCAAGACTCACTTTTCAAAGATGTATCTTAACACCAGGAATATAATGTGACCCTTAGTTTTCTAAACAACACTTTTACACATGAAAAAGAAGATTCCTCACTAAAGGAATTCTGTGTAGAAAATTATCTGTTCTAGATCTCAGTAATATTGTGAAATTCCAAAATGGACAGTACCAGCTTATACACGAAATGCTTACACTCGCTTTTCCTGGTTGGGTGTTTTAGTCTACTCATGGCACTTTTAAAGAGTGGTAAAACTGTTGAGGAAAGAGGAGCAAATGACATGATCCATGAGCAGTTTAGTCGTGGTTTTATTGATCATGTTGAAAATCCAATTTTCTGTTAGCAAACTTTCTTTTAAAGTATAAAAGCTATGAAAAGAGGTTACTTCTGAAAGGTTATATCATTAGGGAAGAAAAATTGAGAGTAATGAATTAACTTTAAATGCTGTGGTTTTAAACTATGGAACAGCACTTAATGTGCACAGCACTGGTAGTTTAATACACTTTCAATACTCCATTGCAGAAAAACCAGCTATGTAATTACGACCTAAATTCTAACTCTCAGCATTAGGAAATACATAAGGTTTAACAAAAGGCCTGATTCTATCTTTTTATCTTCTCTGAAGCTTTCAAAACCACCAGTAGGTTTTGGAGGTCAACAAGAAATCCAAAATAAGTCTCCAAAGGAGAAAATATGCAGCCCAGAAGAAAACAACAATAAAACAGTGCTTCCCTTCCTCTGAAGGGAGCTATAGCTTTTTTAATTGTTAGTGAACACTCTGATGAATGAATTAACTACCTACAGTTATGATTAAATATAGAACAGAAGGTCAAGCTTGAATCTATCAAATATAATCTAACCTTAATGTTAAAAACATGACATATTTCTAATATATCTGTGGAGGTGTTCAATAAAATATGGTAACATTAAAAAAAATGCTGTTTTGATTAGCTGTGACGCAAGGATATTTTAAATTCTTTTTTGGCTGTTGTTTCAGTCTTTGTGATTTCCCAAAAGGTGTATATATTCAGGGTCATAGCAAAAGGAATGATTTATAGTCTAAATTCTTAATTTTCCAGTTCATTACCAAGTCCTCATTTAATTTAGTACCTTATTTTCCTGTGGCCAATGCATTATCCTTAGTGTTTTCAATTTTATATAAGTATACCATAATATCCACAGAACATTAGAAAGAAATAATTATGTGCAATCTTTCTGGGGAAAAGAGCCCTCTTTCTGTCCCAAAGAGCCGCATTCTGGACTTTCATCATATCGTGTAATGTGTGCACAGATGAAGAATGAACTCCATACTCCAGAGCCCTATTTACTCCTAGATTTGTCCCCAAATCCATCTATAAATTAATATTAGTCCTAAAATATTACTGATTTATAAGACTAGCTGCCTAACAAATACGTAAGTAAAACCTTCAAAATCAATACATAAAAAGAAAAGTATATGCTGGATGTTTTAATTGCTATGGTTTCTGATTAGAAAAAGGTAATTACTTTTAATATTTTAAGATATTGTTTAAAAAGCATACAGAGAAAGCAACATACCTACATAAATGTAACTAGACACAAATATAGTGGAAATGTTGCTAGATTAACAGAAAAATAGCAGATACCTGAAACTCCTGCTCTGCTAATACCAGTGACAAGTCTATTGAAGTGAATATGTAATTAACTAATACCATATTTTAAGGGGAAAAGGGCACTAAACATTAGGGGAAAAAATCCCACTGACACAGTCTCTTGGAATCTCGTCCATAAATTAAAACCACAGCCTAATGTAAATTATCCATCTCAGCACACGCTGTAGTCCACTATCCTAGCAAAATGAAGAAGATGATGCCTTTTCAAGGATAGTCAAGGAACTGCTAATTCCGACTCCCATTGCTTGTTATTCTTTATAATGACTCATCACGGACCCAGAACTGAAACCCCAATTCTTCTACAGAAACACTATGCAGAAACTTGCTCCCTTTCTTTCATTTATCCTCTGGAAGTTCCAGGCAATTGCCTTTGCAAACCTCAGCAGTGGCTAATATGCAGCAATCAGAAAGGAAATTCATGTGGTATGCTGCCTCCAAAATGTACTGAATTGTATGTTATGATCAATATCTTGAGTTCCATCCAGAAACCAATTAAAACTGAAGGTCAAAGAGCACTGATCTAATATTTTCTCACTGTAGATATTAATGAATTAATGAAAATATTTTGCACCAGCTTCAGCTTCAGAAACCGAATGTGGCAGCATTACATTTTCTTTACAAATTGCATCACCATAATCTCATCCCGAGAGCAAACAGACCTGAATAATCCTGCAGCAATGAGAAAACTTCACACTCGTTTACACATTAAACACAGTATTTACAGTAGGGCTGCTTTCTGGCCATTGGAGCAAAGCCCACTTCCAAGTGTGTTCTGTAAGCTGGAGCAGAACGGAGTTCAGCAGTCTCTGTACAGGGCACGTATCCTGCCTCCTCTAGTCCTACAGCTACGTACATACTGAATAAGCACAACAGCAGCCTCCGCACACCCACAATACACAAATGGAGCCCACTTTTGGCAATGGATTATCTCAGGAAAGTGAGAACTACTTCCCGTGTTATGATTTCAGAGGAAACCGACTCACAGTCAAAGGCTGATGTAAAGTCAAATGCCCAGTCAAGCAGGGCAGTTGGCTATCCGCAGCTAACTGTGGAGGAGGGTGCTCAGTATTCATATTCTGTAATTTTTGATAAATAACAATGTGTTTAACTTTCTCTCATCACAGCAGTCTGCTTCCCATACCAGCATTCCTAAATTTTCATTTAAAAAAAAAAAAAAGGCAGAAAGAATTAAAAGCTTCAACACATTTTCACCTACTCCTAGTTATCATTGTGTTTTCCTCCCTGTGTTGCCTACCCCATGTCTTTTGACTGAAGAACTGGATCAAGATAACATAACTATAAAACGAATCATTACGTGTAGATGTAGTCTGAGGTCTTTTCTACTGCTACTGTCACACTAAACTACACAAAGCAAAATGATGACACCATAGACTCATTGCATAGAATGTAAAAATTACACGTTAGCCAGAGAACACCTACCACAGCAAAATATGTTACACTTACAGCTAGCAGCTTTTCAACAGGAACACGGACAGAAAATGGATTTAGGACACCATTTGCTGAAGCATCACTACTTTTTGGTTTTCCAGAGGCAGTCTCATACAGCTGAATTAATGAATATACATACGTTTAAAATTCCTTCTGACTGAATAAAAATTGGCAGACAGTCTCTGAAGTAATGTAACATAACCTGTACTAAAGCATGACAGATTAAAACATAACTGAATTGTTATTTCTCTAGCTCTAGACACTACTAAATTAACTACCATCATTACTAAACAGAAGTCTCAGCTAAGATAATTATTATGGGACACCTACCTGGGGCACTTTCCACATTCTCTCAAACATTATACCTAAAAGTCAAAGCCAATAAAAAGTTGGATAGTTCATGTCAACTACTACGTTTCTTTTCTGTTTGTCCCCAGTAGTAAACATTTGTTTTTACTGCTGTGATAGTGAAAGTCTCTGCTGTTTTCTTGTTTTCATCATTAATCTCTGGCCCTTGTTTCTGATCACTAGGTATCAGCTTCTGCTTCCAACCAACTACTCTATCAGCATCTCCCTGTGAATTCATAGTTCGAGGAACGTTCAGCATCTTCCCTTTCAAATCCTTCCTGTACACACCACAGACTATCTGCAACAGAGTAGTTGTAGGATTACACACAAAGAGTGTATTTGACTGATATTTTGGGGAAAAATATTTTTTTAAAAATGGGAGCATTTTCCTGAAGTGAAAATGTAAATATGAATTACTGACTGGTCGACATGTTTAGCTGGAAGCTCCTGAACTGAATGCACATGATGACAGAAGGGCCTTTTGTTTTTAAAATAAATCTAGTTGAATCATAGGTTTGAAGAAACACTAAAGGTTATTTAGGCCAAACCCCTCTTCAAAGCAAATCGGGTTTCTCAGGGCTTTGTCCTGTCAGGTTTTAAACACCTCCAGGTTACACATCTTGATCCTTTGGCATACATCTCTACAGTCTGCAGATGGCTCATTTGTTTGAGAGCTTTTCACAAGGACAGACACCTCCAATAATTCCAGTCCTGCCTGTGGTGTAAATGGAGTAGCTCTATACATTCTGGCACAGCCCTCCTGATACAGCAGAAATATAGAGTAGATCTTATTATGCACAAAATAATAAACTCATACACATAAGGTGAAAAAATTTTTTACCATCTCCCCTGATGAAATCTACATGAATTATGAACGTAACATCAGACTCTCCACCTCATTCACACCTTGCTGTGCTTCCACTTTCTCCTAATCTACACCACTGAATAGAAAATAGAAACAAACCTTTAATGTTTAAAACATCATGAACTTTGCCTTCACTGTAGGCAGTCATAGAAAGGATTCAGATCTACCCTTTAATAAATCAGTGTGACTCCACTTGCACAAAATTCTTGTATCGTCACAAGTGAGTACAAAATGTCATTGACTTAAACAGACCCACATTCTTCCCATGTTCATATTCTTCACATATGCTAGAAATATGAAGAACAACGTTGGTCTAATATTTCAGTAAGGAAATATTTTCAGTTCAGCTTTCAGGTTTGAAGGTAAGAACTTTTCTGAAATGTTACTGAAGACTATGTCTTCAGTAGGGTCTCGGACACTACAGAAATAGTTTCTAAGAAGAGAATCAAAAACTCTCAGCTTGTCACATTTTTATACTTTTGGTGTATATTAATCTGACTGATAGCACTGTGAAATGGCTTTTTTTTTTTTTCCTGAGCAGGAGTAGACCATTTGTATGTATTTATGAATGGCTCTATTCCAAAGCTACTAAGTTTTTATGTTTTCTCAGTTACTACCGTAGTTATGGTTTATAGGTCTATTTGGTGAGGCTCATGGAATTATTCTTTCCATATATCGACAGTTGCTGTAATGCCAAGAAACATAGAAACTGCTATCCTCATTCATCATTATAAAACTAATATGTCCTGAACCACTTGCTATCAATAGAGAATGTGACTGTTGTCTCTTCACTGCTACCATAGCGCTTAAAAACACACCTAATACAGCATTGATAGGTCATTGACCTGAGGTGTTTACACTCTAAACAGGATGAAACAAAGCAATTAGAGAATTATATGTGAGGGTAGCAACAGATACATGCCTGGATAACAGAGATGGAAGAACTGGTGAGTGAAGGGGAAGAAAAATAAAGACCACTTAAACACTATTCAAAGAAAATGTGAAGATGAGGCATGGTGCACCACTTAGGTGTAGATATAGGAAGAAACAGGGATACATACGGATAAAATCAATAGAGCACTGGAAGCAGAGAGTAAATGATGAAAGAATAATGTAATCAAGGGAAAATATTCAGAAGAACAAGTGATCAGAAAGAATAGATACAGAAACGCATCCTGTTTAGCAATCTGGGAATGGGATTTGATGAAGCATATATATGGAGATTGCAGTAGTTCATGAAAAAGAAGTAATGAAATGAAAGATTCCTTTTATTCTTTTTTGTGTTTAGCTGACAGAGAATTGTATCTTTGAGCTGTTATTGTGGTCAGAGTGACAAGAATCTTTGAGCTGAAGGTAGTGTGTAGAATAGCATACAAGTTTCTTCAAATTTTACTGAAAAAAAAAATAAAGCATTTCTGTCAACAGTTAAAAAAGGAAGGAAAAAATCTGTAGATACATCACACCTCTCACCAGTAATGTGAACTGTAAAAGGACTCAGATTCCATTTTGCAGGGAAAAACCCCAAGAAAATATATATAGATGATGTAAAGAAAAGGATGAGAATCAAGCAAGTTTGGACATGTTTTTAAAATATGATACAGGAATTTCAACTTGTACATTTTGATGTTCATAATTCACAATTTTCTTAATATTCTTGGCAGATGTTGTTTGCTACTAGAAGCAATAGACTGGGTAAGAATTGCAAATGTAAATCTCAAGCTAACCCAAGAGTGCTACAGTAGATTTTTCCTCTAACACACATTATTGCACATCTAAAGTTAGAACTTACTTTTACCTGGTTTAATTATTCAAGCATGGAAAATAATGTCCATGGTAACTTCACGTGTTGAGAATTTATGCATTATATCACTTAAAGCCATCAGGACTTGTGTTAACTTTCATTTCTTCTTATTCACCAGAACATTATTCTCTGCTTAGACACATGACAGACAATTGAGTGGTTTTTGTTGCAAAGTGGTCAAAGAAAATATTCTGCTGAACTCAGAAACCCTCTGCTACTACTGCTGCCCAAAAGTCCACCAGATGACTTAAAGGACTTCCAGAAGGAACATCCAACTGAGGTATTAAGGTCTGTGATGGTAGATGCTTCAAGTTAAACAAAACTTACTGCATATCTGGAATTGGATCTCTCAATTATATCATGGTTATTAAAGTTGTTATAGCAAATACTGCAGGCTTGCAAACGGAGATAAAGAGATCCAAGTGTAATACTATTATCAACATAAAGGAAAACTCTGACCGTTATGCTCATTCTTTGTCTTGGCAAGAAAAAGATGGATTGCTATATAGAAGTCTTATACCATTGAAACTACTATTCTCAAATGTGTTCTATGCTACAAAATCCAATTTATATAGCCCTTTTTATGCCCCATTCATAGTTCTTATACTCTACAATCCACTCCAAATGATCTTTATTGAGTAAATTTACACTTATATCATTCATATGTAACATTATCATTATAGTCTCAATGTTGTCAAGCATTAATCTTACAGGTATCATAAGTTTATTTTCAATAAATTCTGACTTTGGTAACACCACTAAAGGCATTACATATCAAAATGTTGTTTCCTGAAATGACACATTTGTCAAGCTAAAAGTAACGTTAATTATTCTTCTTATTCCAAACACCAGAAAAAACACACTAGGAAGCATAAAGGTGCAGCACTACATTCCTACAGATGTATGGGACAATGCTTATTTCTGTCACATCAGTTCTTCTGTCTGTCAGAACATAGCAAAATGTTTAATTAGGCCCCTCAATAGTCTAATTATTTTCTTTTTAGCCTTCCATAAATAGAAGGCTTCATATAAACATCAGATACTTTAACCTAGTAGACCAGAAATTACAAATTAATATAAACATATGATATATGTAAACAAATTCAAATTCTATCACCCTCCTCCTGTCCCCGAATAGAAAATAACTGAAGACACAAATTATTCACAAAGGTGCTATTTATCGCTTTCTTTATATGGTCTATCAACAAAAAATGTTTCAGGTGCCCGCTATGTTTCTGAAGTTTTTTTCAATTCTCCTTCATGCCCTATTCTCTTATTGCCTTTTCATTGACAGACCATTGTTAGATTTCCTTATTTCTTACTTGCCTTCATTTCTTCAACATCCCCTACTTCTCTTTAACAAGCTTTCTTCTCTCAAATCCTGCTTCTATTACCATTACAGAAATAGCTAGGAAGATGACTTTCAGAATGGCTGTCAGATAATGGCTTCTACATTTGAAAATTGATCTTTTAAAATATCATGTTCAAAACCTGAAATCTGATTTGTGGAGACTGTTTTAGGCTATTTTTATTATTATTATTCTTGTAAAAAAATGGTGCTTATCAGAATATACAATCCTTCCTACAATACAGACAACTTTCTCAAAAAAACCCTGCCAACTTGAGATTCCCCTTGAAGTCTGGGAAAGACACGCTCCTGGCTTCTGGTTCCTGCATCCCTCAAAAGATCTCTACCCATTTGGCATCCAAAAATGTGGTTTAAGGCAATTTTTTCCTGGTAATGTTGTAGGCTTCAACTATAGTATGGATTTTATAAGAATTAATACTTGCACCTGTTTTGAGAATCCGGCACCCTAATTCAATTTCTGTCAGGAACCTGCCATTTAATTTTTAGTCATTTAACAATTAGCAATCAGGTAAGCTCACACTTCAGTTTCCCCACATAAACAATGCATAAAATTACCTACTCTCAGATTAAAGTGCCATCTAGAGCACAAACTATTATTACGATTACTACTAATCAAGATGGATAAAATAAAATGTTATCCTTTAAACTTCATGTCTTATCACTTGGTAAATAAACTGGACCATATAGTTAGCAATCAATGTCATAGAGAATATCCCAACTTTGACTCTGGGCTTAAAAGGAAGGAAACACTGACTAGTCCTAGGAGAGCAGAGGGGAAAAAGAGCAGAGAATTAACAGAAAACATCACTGTGTTCCCTCTTCTGTTGTTGTAATTTGGATCCTGTTTGCTGCTGGGACAGGCCAGGGGAAATTCCTCTCCCTCCCACCTAAGCAATGGAAGCAGAAGAGGAATTATGACCCACTGGGTGACTCAAAGGTGCTGGAGATGCTGCTGGTGTGAGAGAAATTACCCACTTGCTCAGTGCTCTGCCTGAAGACAGAATAAAATCTGTATGCACCATACCTGAAGTCTTACCAGATCCATTTTATTGCCCATGCTAAGTATCTTTTTTCTTTGGGGTTCTTTTTTGTTTGTTTGTTTGTTTGTTCAACAAAGAGAGGAGTTTCAAATGGAAGGGAAATGAATTGAAGTCAGCAGTTCACAGTAATATAAAAACCAATTCCCACTGCATGATTGCATGTGTTATTCTGGCACTGCTTATCATGCATTACAAAATTTGCAATAAAAATTGTGAGTGGGTAAATGAAAAATTGATACAGCACCTAATGTATATCATAAAGTTTAGGTGCTTTTTTCAAGATTATTTTTCTGTGAATGCATTCAGTGATATTTCCCAGCTCATCAGACAAACTGAACATCTGCTCTTTGAAGTGTAAAGACAACTGCAGGGACTGAGGAATATTTTGCTCACCACCCTTTTCTATAATAGATCTTGGACATAATGTTTAAACAACACTAAAATATGGCATACTGTGTGGACCACCACTTGATTTACACAGCATTGTACATTACACAGAGGTGTTAGATTTTAAAAGGCTAACAAAATATAAATAGATGTAACATATTTAGGATGTAAATAGAATTGCTTTACATGAGCAATTTAATTTATATACTTTTCTATCTATCTTGTTAGACTGAGAATTTGCTACTCAGTATAAAATAGTGCTCATTTAACACTTAGAACCCAATCCTGCATCTCCTGAAGTCAAGTTAAAGTTCTTGCTATCTTCAAAGACATAAGATCAGTTTGAAATTTAGAACTTGCACATTCAGTTACAGCAGATGAACAAATGTGACGATTTATAATTTTGTTTGCTACTTCTTTCCCTTCCACACTTTTTATGACTGAATTTATTTGTTCTTTTTCCATTTGATTACATCTAACCACTGGGCTCCCCAAAATGATTAAAAACATTATCTCAAGCTACTTTTGATTTGTTTCTACCAATATCTTTATAGATCAAGTTTCTTTTTTTTTTTTTTCCCAAATCCCCTGTCATGCATCAAAAAGCAGTAAGTGTCACTAAGTGTCTAAGACAGTAGTACTCACTGCTGTTGCAAACTCCAAAAATACCATAAAGTATGTCGTAAATCAAGTATTTCGTTTTCAATGTAAAGGTATACTTTGAAAGAAACTTTGCTTACAATGCCTTGGAAATAACTGTATTTCAGTTCTATGCATATAAACGGAGGAAAAAAATCAAAATAATTAAGTAGGCCTGAATTTTCAGTGTGCAATACCTGGACTCAGATCTGTTCCTAGCACAGGAGGAGAGAAAACCAAACCAAAACAAAAACCCACCTTGCTAAATGCACATGGATGATACCTAGTGTGAGTATATGTGATTAATTCAATTTGCCTGAATTTTTAAACTAAGTATAATTTATTGCAGAACTAACGTATACCATTGCCTAATTATAATCATGCTTATGACAAATCATAATAAACCACAAAAGCTTGGTAACAAATACCAATAACTTCCCTTTGTTCCAAACCATCCCCATAGCAGGTTTTAAAGTCAGCAGCATGGCTACCCAGCAGTGAGTATCCTGCAAACGATGACTTATGTGCATTGGTTGAGTCAGGGAAAAGAAACTTCTGCACACAAGAACAGCCACTACCCTTTCTCTTTTATTGTCAGAACCATAGTTAAAATGTCTTTAATATTTTCTAATATTTCTGCGTTCTAAAGAAAGAAACAACAGCATTTGCAACATACGTTGTAGCACAGTCCCCATTCTCTAGTGTGTCTGACTTCATTCGCTTTTTGTCACGTAGTATGAAAAAATTAAGACGAAACCCCAAACCTACAAATAATGTCTGTCTCAGAGGCCTATTTCTTTTTCTTCCACAGCCATGGACAGGCATACACACTAGAAAGCTCTGTTACAGGGCTTTAATTATTACTATTATTCTGTGTTCCTTTGGAGTATGGTAGTGTCTTTGGGATTCTTGGACCAAGAGCAAATAGGGAAATCATAAAAGATATGTGCAGTAGAGATCATAAAGAAGTATTTGACTTGAAGTTAGCTCAATTTATGCACTGAGAAACAGAACTTCTTCCTGGATTTTAATCTAGCTTTAATCATTTTGATTAATTTGGCATTGATGGTTTTTGAAAGTGGATGTTCTTTTCTCTCATGCTATACTTCTCTTTCACTAAAACAGTCCTGTACAGAACATGATGATTCTAAGTTCTGTCTTTATGCCTGCATGTCTTGTTTTAGCTGTACATCTGAGGCAATTATTTTCTAAAGTCATAATAATCTAAAAGGACCTTTTCTGTTTCAGGCGTCTCAACTAGTTTTATTTTATGTAGTCATTACCTCTTCCATTCCTAGAGAATGGGAGCTCCTATAAAATTGGCAACTCCAATGACAATTTTATACAAAGCTTTCTTTTCTCTCTCGCTTCTGCTGTAACTGAATGTGGTTTTGATAAGAAAGGTATTTCTGCTAATATTGCCTATCAGAAAGCTTGATGCACGTAATAGAATTACTTAAATTACTATTGCAGGACTTAATACATTAAATTTTATATGGCTGAGGTTCATTTTCATTTCAGTCTTTCAGCTGTTTTTTTTGAAGCAGCAGCAATAACCTCCCTATCTAGACTGTACTCTAGGACAGCATAAACTCTACTTTTGCAGAATATGTAAATATGTAGCTTTGACATTTGCCAGCACATGAAGCATACTACAGTGTTAAAGCTTACTCAAGTCATTTGATAGACACTTATGACTCAGTGGGTTTTCAAGCAGGATGTGAATGATTACTTTAGTCTTCAGCAGAATAAACGTAATATCCCCTCTACCTTCCTGACTCCATTTCTTTCTTGGTCATGTGTCCATCCCCCCACTCCTCCTCTGACAGCTGTAATTAAAATAATCAGGTATATACAACTTTTTCTGTCTCTAAGGCTTACACTGCTGTTTCTGAACGTGATTTGCAGTCTGTTTCTGTACTGGGGAGAGCGAGAAGAGTTTAGGAACCAAAGGAAGATTCTTCCAGAGGATTAGTTAGTACCTTCAGTGAGCTACTAGACAAGACATGCCTTAGATAAGAGAGTCCTTGATACTGCAAGTACTTTAGGACTGTAAATATCTCCAACAGCACCAAGAACCATGTTATTGCAGAGACCTAGAGAGAGTAATTCTGGGTTTACATGGTTCCAGCTTGTTTGCACAGTTTGTTTAGGTAGGAATCAGTAACTGATTAAGTCTATCTACACACACAAATTTCTACAGCTATGAATAGCCCAAGATCCCCTGCTGCAAGATTCACACACACTCACCTTACTGTTATGGTGCCTATTCATTTGTAGCTTGGTTTTCTTTTGTATGACACATTGGAAATATGTCTCACTGAAAACAACAAAGTATTTAGTCTTTTATCCATATTCTGTCTGTCACTTTTCATTAGAGGATCCCTTCATTTAAGGATAAAAGGGAACTGCTTGAAACAGCTGAGTTTAGTTTATAGCATTGTTATGTTGCCTGTCTTATCCTAGGAACCGAACACATCCATCTTCTGTAAATCTATGGATAAGTTTGAGGCTTTCCTCTTTCAGAACAACACTAGTCTGTCACAAATCCACAGAACTTATACACTGGTACACATGAAGCAAGAGTCAATAAAGCACTCAACACTAGCTGGAATTTACTGAAAATCCTTTATGTTTTTACCCTACACGAATGACTCTGTACTACAATTTAAATATTTTCTTTTTACTACAGATGACACCCTGTGGTTCTGATTATTCTCTTGGCTCTGTTGCCATTTGTAAATTTGACAGCAATGGTAATGTGGAAAGCTTCCATCACTTAAGTTCAAATGGTTAACCAAAGCTAGAATTAGGGCTTTTTTACTTTTAAAAAACAGCCTATTAAAAATTTATTTATACCCCAAATATGGTTTTATCCGATTTTTTCCAGTGTTAACTCTTTGCTAGGATATCAAATAATATGGCTTTTACATAACATTGACTGCATGAGAGAAAAAGAGAAACTTCTGATGGAAGCAAGCTTGAGAAAGAGGAGAACAGGGAAATGCCTCTGTTTTGGCCTTCCAATAAGATAATGGATTCTTGTTCTGCGCAGGTGCTGGAGGTGTGAAATCCTAGTCCCGCAAAAGTCAATGGTGGAAAAACTCTCACTGACTTCAGTGGAGTTAAGATTTAATCCAAGGATTTCCTGTCCTCGGATGTCTTAAATGTGTTAAAGTATTGGGACAGAAAAGTGTTCCTAAGAAAAGCTAGGATAAAAGAATCGATTGAAAATCATACCCAGAGAACGCTCCTGTCTTCCATTTTATCTCCAGAGGTGCTGAATAATAAACAGAGGAAAAAATTACAAGACAGAGGGGAATTCTCTCTCAATATTCAGCTATGTTGTTTCTTAAAAATTTCCAAAACTTTAAACCATGAGGAAGAGAGAAAGAACGTAGCTAAACCATCCTTTTATAAGCTTAATCAACCAAATCAAAATACTTTGTTGAAATCCACGTTAATTTGGTTTTGTGCACCAGTGTGACGTTAATCTGCCACTATCTCTGATGCCTACAGGTTTGATCTTCACTTAGGGCACGCTGAAAAATCGTGGCTTTCTGCCAAAGTATTGGTAGGCTGGGACAGGTATACTTTGGTCAAATATGTTTGCATTTGCAGTAAAATAGGCACGTGAACCAACATAAAACAATAACAGCACAACACAAATGAAGTGGTTTGCTGCTCAGTGTCAAGCATTTCATTTCAGAAAAAAGGACATATATATTTTTCAATGTTTTTCATAGGGAAAAGTAAACATTAATTAAAAGCTCAGGGAAAACATTTCAGTGTTACTGCACCAACGTTTCTTGAATTTTCTATTTCACTGAAGATATATATGGATTTTTTGACCAATGAAAGAGTGGAAAAACTTTTAGAATAGCAGTATTTCCAGTGAAACAGAATGTTTAATTATCTCTTCACAAGAAACATTTTACCCATACTATGATACTCCTCAAGATTTACTTTTTATTCCAGTGAAATATGAGTGGACCACGTTGAGAAACAATTTTTTTCCTGTCAGGTAATCCTGGTCAGAAGGGAAGCACAATGCTAATCTAAACACAAATGAAGAAGTTGATGTGATAGCCCTGAAGAGGACTGCCCATGTCTGATTAGCTCAAATTGCTTTCAAGAAAACAGCTTTAGTTATTTAGTGTTTATATTTTTTGCAGAGATTTCATTCTAATCTGAACACAACACTAATCTCTGATGTCTTTCTCATCTCCTTTGTGGTAGAAACAACACTGACGGAAGCTATTGCCTTTGAATTTGAAATGAGTTTATTTCTGAAGTTGGGTATTTTTTTGAAGGAACTATGCTTCACTGAAATTTTACGACCCTGCAAGAAATTTCATCTTCATAAAACAAATACTAGCCTAAGCCCTATTAAGCTATCTAAATCCTGAAATACATTTAATTGGTTATCCCACAGTTGAAAAAATTTTCAGATGATACATAATGTAAAGTATACACAATCTTTATAATTATATAAATACAATATATAAATTGACATCTACACATATTTGAGTGTATGTATAGCTGTAAGTATTAAATTAAAGCAAAAAGCCGCAACAGTTCCCTTTCCCAACTACCGTTGGAAATACATGGACCTTAGACAAGCAAAAGATGCCTAGTAGTGTAGCTGAGGAAGCAGAGTAAATTAGTATAGATACACTGAGAGAGAAAGGGCATTTAGCCACTGTACTTTAGATGAATAACACAGGTAAATATAATTTAAATGAGACCATTATTAAAATATGGCTTACAGCACCAGTATCAGTTCCTGACACTGTACATATTCTAAAAGACACAAATGCAGAATTCACTTTCAACAGAACATTACCAAAAAAAGTCTTACAGAACCCTTTGCAATGCTTGCAATTTGTTTTTCTATATAAAATAGAATCAAGATGCATTTTCTGTTGCTTTATCTAAGCTTAGTTTTATCCATTATTATTGAAATTCTTTAAGAATGCTTATAATGAATACATTAATAATAACACAATATTTCATCTTCTTATTGCAACAGGCAGTGAAAGACACATTTGTCCTTTTTATTTCAGTTCTAATGAATAAAGAATACTACTCCAATATAGAAAATTAATAAAGATGTAGAATGATATCAGATATATGAAATCTATAGTTTACTATTGAATCACATAGCATAAAATCAGCTTGTATATGGATGTTCTTGTATTGTATTATACAGATATTCCTGGGGCAGCTAAAAAGATTTAGAAAAATCACAGTATTGCTAATTTGGACATAACCATTAAACACTGTGGGTTTATTACCATGGTTTAATAGCCAGACAATAGCCAGGATTCATCATACTGATTAGGAAGAAAGAGTTTTTTTTCTCTGCTTTTTTATTAACACAACGGTTTTTGGTGAAACAGCACTTGCTTTAGAAGTAAAATACATCAAATTGCTCTCTATATAGAGGGAGATAATATCCAGCAGTTAGTAAAAGACAGATAAAAGAGCACAGGAGAGAGAGTGTAACACAGCAGAGAGAAAGGACATAGATCAGGCCAAGGAGAAAATAAAAGTAGGAGAACAAGGCGGGGGGTGGGGGGGACAGAGAGAAAAAACACCAATATAAAATTTATATTTTGAGAACTACCTCCACAGACCAGAGAACTACAAATATGCTTTTATATTTAAAAGGTCAGATTAGGCTTGTCATCATTCTAAAAACTCAGAAAGCATAACTCAAAAAATGTGTGGCTAGAGACCTGGCATGCATATTACCTCTACTCTTTGACTGCCATACTCCAAGAAGATTTCTAAAGAGGGCAAGAAGAAGCTCTCTCTGTGTGTGACAGATAAAGCCTTTTTTCCTTCTTGCATAACACAGAAAAGCAGTAGCCTGCTTTACAAACATGTCATTTGTGAGAGGTAGAGTTGAACTGCATAATAAGCCCATCAAGGTCACTGGAATGCTAATTAAAACCTGAAAACCAAACATGCATTCCTTACACCACTTTAGAAATTGATGCAACTCTTGACAGAAACGTTCTTCCTGAAATATATTTCATGTCTCATGCTGGAATTATATCAGAAATTGCTCCAACTCTTCTTCCACAATATAATCTGTCCCTTCACCAATGTACTCAAAAAAAGCATGCTACCCATCAGGTTAGAGGGCGTGTAAGTACAGGCGTATGGGGTAATCTCTTCAGTCTGGATATACAGCAGCTAGAAACTTTTTGCTATTTTAAAAAGTAAAACAAAGCTTGAATATGCCTGAAGCTGTATGCAGGCTCTTCACTGGCCTTTCACAAGGAGGGCAACAGTGCTACCAATGTGTTTTTAGTCTGTTTATTATAAAAGACTAAGCAGCTTAGGCTGAATTAAACAAGGGAAATCAATATTGCAGACAGCTGTGGAGGTTTTATTTTGCTCTGGTTTTATGATATATGTGGAAATTACAAGTGAAAATATTTTTGTACACACATTCCTCCAGTCATATGTCTGCAAAGAGTGCTCTATCTCATGGCCATCACTAGCAGATCTGGCCAAGGACATGGGCATAGCCAAATTTATCCAGCAGTTTTGTAAGGATTGTCCTAAGGACATCTCAGGTTTTCACAGTATGAAACCCTTTTTTTTTTTTTTAACTGAGGACAGGAATGGGGAGAATCATAAAGCAAATATAAGGTAGAATAAACATTTATCAACTTAAGTTTTGCAGAATAGCATAAATGACCTATTTAGAAGAGAGCAAAAGAAGGGGAAGAAAGGACAGAGAGACAGGGAGAGAATACAGAAAAAGATGGAGATAATCCAATAACAGAAATATTTTCAGGACTTCCAGAATGTTTAATAAGAGCACGTTGCAATTTACATTGAGACATGGAAAATTCAATACGGTTTACACCTCCCAGAATTCTGGAGCTGCCAGCTCAGAAGGAATAGAGCACATAAATAATGTATTTCTTGTTATTCTTGGTCTGCAGCTGATCTCCTACTGAGCACTAAGAAAGAGTTTTAGATCCCTAGGAGACAGCTGGTGCTGTCTAGCATGTTTGACTGATTTTGTGAGCAGAGAATGAAAGGCATAAAAGGCAAAATGAGAATCTAAAACTAAGGATGTATTTTCTCCTATAAGAAAACTTGGAAGGTTACAAAGCTGTGCAAGAAGACATAATCAAGAATGACCTATTCTGAAGAATCATATTATTTGCAAATGAAAAGTCTCAAGTAGATTGGATGGAAATCCAAGCACATGCAGTTTTCTCTGCAGAAAAACAGGTTCATGTTCTTGGTAATACATAATACTTTGCATTTTGACACAAATGCCAGAAAGCTAATGACTGTAAAAGATTTAGATCACTTGAGACTATAGACTTCAAATGTGGTGACATTTAGGATTCAGCTGCAGTTCTGAAAGCCTGAAGTTCAACTGTTCTTCAACACAACCTGCGTGGAATAAAGGTTTTCAAGCATTAGGTAGGTTCTCTGCAGCATGTACTGAACTCATGGGTTCGTCTGCTCATTTCAAAGAGCTAGTCAGACTAGAATTCACAAACCCCATTCCTATTCTCCAGCAAGCAGGCCAGCTGGAGGAAAAAACACTTCTCTAGCTGCTTTCTCATCCCTCTACAGACCATTTATTCCCCTTCTAGGAGAATTCCTCTCTCTAAGCTAAATAAACATCTTAAGCCAGAAGTATACAGTAGAAGGGCATATATCTGATTTTTCCTAATTACAAAGACAGGCCACCCACTGACAGTTGTGATAGTGTCCAAATGCAAACAACTGGGCTGAATACATACCTTTTCTCACAGGATTCCTTAATTTGACCCGGTAAAATGGCTAGCGATTAATGCTGAATTATGACTCTGTCAATCATCATTCATAAAATGTAAAAGCCAACACGCACACAGATAAACTTCCTGTAAGAACATTTAGAAATGAAGCTCCTTTCTCAAAGTAATTCCCTTCTGACCAGCTCATGATTCCTCCAAGACACCAGGGGAGAAACTTTTTTATCCCTAGCCACAGATGTGGAGTACAGACCAACAAGTCTCTTGGTCCCGACTCTCCTTCTGCAAGGGCAGCAGCATGCTTTGCAAATCATATGGCAGATTTGGGAAAAGGTTGTTGTGCCAAGAAACTGAACAGAACCAGTGTAAGTATTTCACGTATCAGAAAAACCTGAGGGAGAAGGGCTGGGTTGGTGTCCCTTTGCCCTTCCTTTTCTTAGCCTGTTAAGCAGCCTGGCACAGCCTGAGACAAAGATGATAATGGTAAAGTTTCTTGGGTCTGATAAGTAAAGCCCTTTCAGATATGAGGCTCCAACAATAATTTATTTTACAGGGACTCAGTAACATGATAAAGAAATTAACTCATTTTATCCCCTCAACTAACAGGTTTCAAAGATAAACCCATTGTAATTATGCCACTAACAACAGAAGTTGCAGAAATCTCAAACAACCTCTATGTAACAGCTGATTTGGCAGAAACCCCTCAAAACATGCCCCAGCGTGAAAAGTAATTTCAAGAACTCAAGAAAATGAGACAGAAAACTGCTGCTTCTATTCATCCCTGAACAGAGCCAAAATGTATAAATCGTGGTTCATGAAAGAAATATGGGGGGAAGAATTTCACTGCACCACAGATTATGAATCCTGGATAGACAACCTTCAAAAGATGCACGCATCGCTATCACAGTGAGAAAATTCCAATGGAAAGCAATTTTACACTCCTTATAGACCACTATAATCAGCCAGAAAATGAATTAGCATAGCCCAGGGACAAGGTACTATCAAACAGGGTCTTGATCCAGTGAAGCACTTAATCTTATGGTTAATATTAAGCACCTGAGCTGTTCCATTACGTCACATATATGTGCAAATCAAATTTGGCCTAGCACTAAAAATAACTGAAATAATTTCTAGCAAGGTATCTATTCATTGCATTCAGTATTTTCTTCTATCGACAGGTTGCCCATGACAATACTCTTATTTTTCAAACTATCCTAAATTATTTAGCATTATACCTGCATATCTCTGTCTCTAGTGCTTGGGCTGAACTCCATTCACAGTTCATGAAGTCCAAACTTGTTATGAAAATGTTGATCCATCATACATTATTTACAAATAATGAGGCATACCTTCTTTTCAATAAGTAGACTATAGCTTTTAGAATAAAGTTTCTGTTTGCATACATTAACAAGATTAAAATTCTCTAATATGTATATGACATTTTCTGCAAAAAAAATTTCCCTTAGTCATTATACATATTTATGAAAAGCAGCATAAATGCAATCAAAGCATAATAATTTTCTTTTATCTGGGCAGCTAGTCAGATGTATTTTTTTTTTCAAATAATATTAATAATTCTGTACATATGCTATTGGTTAATGTACTGAAAATGAAACAGATCTCAGAGACAAATTATGAAAAGAAATGCTCTTTTATCAGTGAGAAAGTCCCAAAACAACAAAGAAATATTGACAACTGAGCAGGAAATAAAACTTGAAAACCTGAGAACAAACTTTACATTTTCAACATAGCTTGATAAAATGCCAGAAGTTTGAAATATGGATAGGAGGAAAAATAAGAGTAGACAGTCCCAGGCTTGGCTTGAGAATCACTGAGCTTTAATCAGTAACTGTAACATCTGCAGAAGACAGACAAGTAATTTTCAGATAAAATAGTGTTTTAGTACAGAGAAGTCAATCTTCCTCTATAGAGTTAGGTTAGGCCATTTTGGTTCAATCTAAGTTGATTCAAGTCTTCTGAACAATTTAATTTTGCTGCTCCAAGGGGCAGTGCCTTGACCAAGGGAAAAGTAAAATGAGAGGGGAAGTGACAGAGGCAAAGGGAAGACAAGTCCAGAAAAGCACGACTGTAGCAGGGTGGGAAGGGAGGAATGTTCTTGACACTGACGCACCTGGACAAGAACACCACCTAGCACTAGTACAGATGATTCAGTATTACATTGCTACATAAAATATTGGCAGGACACCTACTGGGAATGTATTACACCTGCAAAATTATGCTACTAAAATGGCACCATTTGCATTCAAATTCACTGTAGCAGTGGATCTGTTACTTCTAATAACACAATTTCATATTTAGCTATATGCATTTAGTGCATGTACTAAAAGGGTGAATAATACCAACATACATTTTTCCTATTTATTTTCTATTACTTCATAATCCCCTTCCAAAACTGGCATTTTAAAGGATCCACAACTAAACAAGGTTGCTGTTTCCTTCTAAAATGAGGTTCAGAGCTTACACACATTGTGAATTAACTAAAACATTGACCCACATTACCTTTCCAGAAAAAATACAGCAAGAAAAGGTGTCTTGAATATACATGGAGACCCAAATCAGTTACAGCTGTTGTAATCAATTTCCATTTGCAGTGGGATTTCAAAGCATTATTTAAGCGACTGCAGCACACATCAGTCTCAAGGATGGGAACTAAGGGTCTCTTTCAGCAAAGTACTCAGGGAAGTATTTCTCTTCATGCTTGCCAAGTTTGTTAAATGCGGACCTACATGTAAACTCTAGTGGTGTTATCATTTCTCACTTCTCCACAGTCTCACACTCCCACTGAAGGCAGTAAGAAAAATCTTGGATTAATAAAAAGGGTATCAAACTGAATATAGCGATTCCCTCACAGGTTTGCTTTGTGCATACTTGATATAACTGAAAAGACTTTTGGACACAAAAAAACCACTCATCTTTTCATAAATTTTGTATTAATTCCTTTCTTAGAGTGATTCAACATTAAAGCCTTTTAGAACTACGAATATTAGAAAAGACATATATTTTTAACAAATAAGTGAGGTAAAGAGATGACTTTCCATTGTCTCCTCCAGGAAAGTTTCACTAGAGACTGTATTAAACTCTAAAGTTATCAAAAATATCTCTTTTTTTTTTTTTTTTTTGCAAGAGACAACAGCACATTGCTGTATCTACACACTTGTGTTACTGCTTTAAAAATTAATTAAAGACATGTTTGCATGCTAAGATAAGGATTGTTCCTCCCTCCTCTGACACAAACCTGCAGTCCATTTCACTTTTAACAAGTGCTGAAATAATTTTTCATTGCTAGAAATACTGCCACTTCACTCCTTTAGCTTATTACATCTCAGTGCTGCTGTTTGCAGATGGAGTGACCGACAATGCTCACCACCTATTTTAGCAACAAACTATCCGCTCCATTTTTATGTTCTTTGCCTGTCAGAATTTTTTCCTTTGCCTTATTCAGCACCCTTGGCATGCTCCACAGAGAGTCAGAAAAGGGAATTTATATCTGAATACTGTAAAGATTTCTAGATTTTTAAGCATTCATCCTTAAAATGCATTGGATTAGCCTTCATGACCCATCATTTTGGCAATGAAGGTCAAGTGCAGACATTTAGTCGCTTTCTCCAAAACCAGAACACTTTGGCAGCCAACTCCAGACAACCAATAATCAAGGAATTAGCATTTTATTGCCCACAAATAAAATTTTATTTATTGTACTACACGCTGCACACTTATAAAGCTTATCTAAAAAATCCATATGGAAGAAGGATTTATAGGAGAAAAGAAAAATCTCAATTTACAGCAAAACAAACAGAATGCTCATCACCTAATAATTTAAAAATTATTTTACTGCAAACAGATGTTTATATCTGACAGTAGTGCAACATGCAGTGGTACTGAACATGAGAAATGTCCACTTTCAAGTGTTGACACAAAAAGCCCCCTCCCCCCAAGTCCAGACCATTACTCATTTAAACTGAATCTTTGTAGCTGACAACAGACTGCACTTACCAAGACTCTGTAGGAGAGTCTAGCGACTTCTGCTATTTATTTCTGAAGGACCAGAACTATATGTAACAGGGGCAGCCCTTTCAGTCTAGGTCAAAATCAAATTCAGGAAAATCATGAGTAAGACAATCTCTTTTGCCCTTTCCTCACCATTTTGTGAATAACCATTAAAGATATGCTACCCATATCTACAATATTGCTGCTATTCAAGGATAAAGTGACAACACTTCAAGGAGAGGTAACAATCCTGAAAGACATCAGTGTCTGGGTGCTTATCCTACCAGTTAGACCTGGGTCTTGTCAATACTGTACTGCTGTTGGTTGTTCTCATCCATTTTTTTCTCGACCAGATACAAAAATCTCCTTCAGTTACAAAACATCACACATTTTTCCTGAATGTCTGCTGTAGACAGTTATTCTGAGGAGATACACAAATGGCCATGGAACAAAATATGACCATTGGCTAATTGATAATAAGAACGAATGTAGCCACATTGCTATTTAGTATCTGTGGACTGGTCTCACTTCTAATTAGACTTCTGGCTTTAAATATATTTAAGATCTAATTCATTACAGAATTATTTTAATTTGGAGGCTGGCCACTGCAGAGACTTCATCTCTTCTCATGAACTTTGACATCCTTTGACAAAATTGAGCACATGTGCTGACAGAATGGTTTCTGTGAAGGACCCTTGAGATGAGCAAACAGATGAGGTTTTACTTAGATGACCTGATTACAGATGGGTGTGGAGAAATTGCTTGGCTAGGATTTTAAAACATACTGAGTATGCCTAATCCCCTATTATTTTATCTATGTATAATGGAAGCAGAGTTGGGCCAGTGATGAGCTGTCTTGAAAAAATGGCATCAAAAGTGATCAAGTCTTTAAAAAGAAAATGAAAGTCAGCAATAAAATTGTCAGTCAAAAGGTCAGATAAGTGGAGCACTTACAATCACAGCAAGAGGTCTACAGACCGTTAAGCAACAGTTGAAACATGAAAGAGAAATCTAGAGTCTGAAAGGAGCCTGTGAGATCTCCTTTACCACTCATTTTTGCTGCTAAGGCAATGGTATCAGAGCAGCAGCCTCAGAAAAACTGTTATACCCAGTAATCATGGATACCCAGGAAAAAGAAAAGGGATAAGCAAGAAACCAGTTGCTGAACTCAACTCTGAATTTGCTTCTGAACATGAAGAGGCAGAGAAATCTCCTCCACAGCTGAGAACAGCCAAAGGAATGAGCTTGAAGGGCAGGTGAGGAGGGGCTTGAAAACATTTTAGGAGTTTCCTTGTCCTTACACTGTTAACACCTAAGAGAGAGACTTCCCACAACGTTTTCATGCTGAATTGCCTTGCAGAAAACAGAAAAGAAATGAAAAAGAAATAAGCAGAACAACTGTTCAGCTAGTTACTGACTGATGTCTTTTCTCTTTTCCTTCCTAGAGTTTCAGTTTCTTCTTAACAGCTGAATGAAATCTAGCCACAAATTCTAAAAATCATTCACACGGCAACTAGGAGACCACACTTGAGTATATTGCTATGCTGACCATGTGATATGAGATTAATAGTTTGTAAAAAGTGTTGTTTTCCAAGTTTTGAAAACCAGACAGAAAAACTCTTGATCCATAACATCAAGCATTTAAAAAAAATAATAATAAACGAAACAAAAAACCAAGTAGGAAAACGACATACAAAATTTAAATACAATATAAAAGCCACAGAAGCCCATTGTCAGTAAAAGGGATATAAATTCTAAGGTGATTACTAGCTTCTGATTAATAAAATGCCCCAAAAAGGAAGGGAAAAAAATCTTTTATACAATGATACTGGAACTTTTTGGAGCATGCTAAAAAAAGCTTGGCATGCTTTGGAAGCGACGCAAAGGACCCAGTATTGCTATGTTGACTCACCAGTTTAAAAGTAAAGAAATGCTTTCCATTGGAAGATTCTTATTTGTTACAATAAAACACGTTTCATCTGAAACTTTACTGTCAAGGTCTTGTTTTCTTGTTTTTAACTAAAACTCAACAAACTTGTTGGACAAATATTCACAACCTGCCTGGACCACTTTATGAAAACTCAGCTGTACAGGGAAATTAGAGCTAGGCAGGAGTACAACTGCTTAAAAAATAGTGGGGAGAGAAATAAAAAAAAGATGTGCTTATTTCTTACTCAGCATTCTCAGCATTAAACTTCCTAATAAAAATCTCCTTGTCTATGAATACAAAAGAACACACGTAGCAAACAGTCCAGAGAAGTACCCTTAGAACAATATGGTGGATCACTGTCTATAACTTACAAACTTTTTCTGTGCTAATTCAGTGAAGCATATCTGAGCAGTTTGAGAATTAATTCCAGAAGATAAACAAAGTTGTTTCTGTACAAAAGTGCAAGCAAAATTTTCAATGGACCTACATTCTCCTGTCATTGCTTCCCATGGATTCTCAGGCTACTTGTCATAGCCAGTGTATTTAGCAATATAGATATTTAAATACTATATTTCAAGACATTAAAAGTTATTATTTTTCCATGTTGAACTTGAGGGGGGGTTATGTTTCTTTTTTCATTCTAGGGTTTTTCTCCCTTTATGGTTTAACACCATTTTATAATTTTTTTTTTTAATAAGAGTGATTTCCTTTCTTTTCTATGAAAAATAAAATTATCAAAATAATTAGATAATTCTACAAGCTGGTAAAGATGCTAAGACTCATAATAAATCATGAAGTTCAATAGTAAAATTGTTATTCAAAAAATTCTTATGTGAATACATCTTAGAAAAGAGTAAATACAGTTTTCTCAGATGAGTAAGATTTTCAAGTTATATTATTTTTGATCTCTGTTTTATCCTTCTGGAAAAATTTCATTGAAAATTATATCCTTTGATAAAATGCTTCAATAGCTTATAGCAACATTTGCAAGTTCTACTTCATTCTCTGACTTCTTCATAGCAACTTCTGTTGAGGTAAATTACATTTCTACTAAACCGCACAGGCTTAATCTTTAAAATTTTTAAGTTTTTTTAATAATGTTATACTTAGAATGACATACTTGAGAAAATATTAGACCAGGGTGCCATAACAAATTTCATTCCATATGAAGAAACAGTACAACAATGTGGATTTGTTTGTGCTTTGCTCCTGAACAGCATTTATGTAAGTATTTAATACTATCTTGCAAAACCAAAGCCCTACTGTTACGGAAATTGCCATTAACTTTTCCATTTTCTTCACTGAGAAAGTCTTATTAAACAAGAATACATGGCATGTAAGGCAGATATCTTTATTTCCCCTCTTGTTTGAATATGACTATCCAAAGCTAAAAATCCACTCCCATTGTGCACTGGACATAAATGCTTATAAACAAGCCTGGCATACAAAACTGTGATGGAAAAAAAGATATCCAGAGAATCTCAAATTACTAAAATGCACTGAAATAGAGTCTAAGGATCTTGATTGTGAAATCAAATCTTATTTTGTTGGTTGTTGCGCAAGGAACAATAAAGCTTGACAGATGAATCCAGAAGCTTGACAAACAGACTTTTTAAGCGAATGCTCACATTGTGGTAGTCTCCTAAGCATCCGACTTGCAGCCTCATCAAAAGGGAACATCAGAGGTAGTGTGACACTGTAGTATAGCAGACCTGTATTTTGGGAAACAATCTACCATGAAATTCAGTTGCTAACAGATTTATTTTTATGCTGCTGTAAGTTATATCAAAGAGCACTTTTCCAATATCAATGTGTGGCATAAGAACTGGGAAGAATACACTTAGCTTTGAATCACCTCCTTTCTTTACCCCTTTGTTGTACCAAGTGCAGGCAAGCTGTTTATTTGAACCCAAAGCCCTTTGGACAGTCTCAGCTTAACAAACAGATATGATATATGGCTACTCACACTCCTCTTCATCTGTTGCTATGGCATTTTGCCTGCTCACAAGGTGATTGGACAATTTTGATATGAAAGTCTGCACCAAAGATCAAAAGCTCTCCTGCGGCACAGTGCTGCCTCTGCCATCTGTTTTGCATGATGCTTGACAGGTCCAGGGAAGAATGGATGAGAAGGCAATATTATGCCATGCTTTTACCTATTTTTCCTCACTAGCTGACATTTCGTCCCACCTTTCTTCCACCTGCTACTTGGAAAAATGTGGAGAAAAAAACAAACTTTAAACCAGGAAAGAAAAAACAATCAGCCTCCTTCAGGTTAGACTTCAGTCTCTAACTGAAGAAACTCATAGTAGTCACTAAACAGAGACTAATAGATATCATCATACATGCAACAGCTGCAAGCACCCTTTAGGAAGCAATAAAAAACCCCTACCAAAATCTTAAGAGTTCCCAACAATATATGGTGAGTTGTGCACTGGTACCCTGTTGCTAACACATACGAAATAACATTTAAACAGGCGTGCAGAAAAAAGTCTTTTAGAACAGAAAGCAATAAGAAATCTTTCTGAAAGAAAAGTGTTCAGGAAAAAGTGGAAAATAGCAGCAGCTTCTTATAATCAGATTTTGTAAGAGATGGGGTTGCAACAGTCTTTAAAAGAATTTTTAAAAGAAGTAAATGAATGGCAGCAGATTAAATTAAAATAAATGAGAATTTACTGAGTATGTATCAGTCAACTCTATCTTCAGGCACGTGAGCAGTTGAAAAATGTTTGTTTCTTATCCATTACTGTAGAAAGGTAGGATGAAGGAATAAGATAGTACCCTTCATTAAAAGATGGAATTTGGGTTGACTAAATTGCAACAAGTTTTGCAAACTTCTAGTTTTCTCTTTCTTACTGGGTATGACAAAGATCCACAGATTCTTTCCCTGTCTCACAGCTCTTTTAAGATAGCTTTTCTGCTATATTAAAGACAAAATAAGTATGAGCATCTGAATAATATCTCATTTGCCTTTATATAAGAACATTACAAAGACATCCAATGCAACTTTGAAGGCTTTCAATAACAATCGCTATTTCTGAGTATAATCTAAAACACATCCCTGATGAAAATTTCCTATTTATCATCCCTGAACCTTTCAGATTCCCAAATGTTCTCACTATAGGGACCTAAATGAAGACACAAATATTTTTCTCACCACAGGCAGTCACATCTTTCCACCTCCCTGTGTGGGAGAGTTCTTACGTTACCAAAGGAACGTCTGCAAATCAGAGTATAGAGGTATTTCTTGGGTCCAGATGAACTGTTATTGCAATGCAGCAGCTCCCAGCAATGTTCAAGAGAACAACTAATATGATGAAGCTAATATAGCTAGTCCTCCAAAGAATAGCCTCATTTCTAAATTATTTACACATGTTAATTTTTTCTCCCCATGCTGTTATGCATTTGAATTGTTTTGCTCTCATTTACAGCAGTACACATTATGGCTGAGATTTTCAAAGCCATGAATCCCTTAGGTGGCTTTGAAGATCTAAACCTAATCTTTTAGTTTATGCTTATTTATAGTGGATTTACAAAGGAAGATGTTCTTTCATTCCAGCAGGCATCTTATGCAAATTAGTTTTCATTATCAGATGCCCATCCTTCAGTATTGTCATTAATTAGCAGACTAGATACTGTGAAAAATGTCTTTAGTTGGTAATTATAATGGGCAAAATAAAGACAGGATTTCTTTGCTATAAGAAGTTGCAGAAATTACATAATACATTTACTGCAAAATATTTCTGGCAATACAATGGCTTGTTTTATATCAATATGATAATGAACACAAACAAGAGATTTGATTAGTATTTTTGCATGAAAAAGCAGTAGTACATTTCATGTTAAACTAATGTCGCAAAATGTTTGGTGATGTGTATCGAGAAATGCAAACAGTGACCCATGCGCGAGAAGAGTTGTTACATGTTGTTTCTGAGTGTTACAACATCAAAATCCTAAGACTTCTTTAAAGGAATTATCCCATTCTTGGTTTTTCAGCAGGTCCAGGAACAAATGAGTGAGAAACCAGCTTGCAGTAAAAGTACAGCTGCTCAACACCACCTAAAAAGACCTCCTTAGTTTGGGATTGTTGTGGGCAGAAATTTGTTTTCAAAATCAAATCTGGCAATGTCTCCTTGAGCTATTCTCCAAAAACCACTATTGGAAACCTCTGTCCAACCCACTGACTCCTACTTCCAAAACAACATTTTACTGTCTCCTCCAAGAGCCTTATCAACCTTTCAATTCTTTTATTATTCACCACCTTAAATAAATAGTACTTTCCTATACTTTAAGACCATATCAGACATGATACTATATAAAAAATGGTTAAATCAGGTCTCTTATATTGCTATTATATAAAAAACCAATTACCCTATTATTGCTCTTCTAAAGGAATCATTAAAATGGAACATTGAATTAGGCTGACATAATCTACATAGGGATCAAATATATATTTATTTTTTTTTTTTAGCCATGGCATCCATCAAAATATAACTTTTTGCAGTATTGAAGTCATACTAAGGAGATGAAGCATTCTCATACAACTCTATTTTGTTTACATATTGGGCCCATGTTTCTTTTTTCCAGCCATTAAAGTGGCATTGACAGATCCATTAAAAATTATGTCTTATGGATTTATGACTTCATGTGCCATTATTTTGCAGCAGAGATTACCCAGGCCTCTTGATTTCAGTACAGAATATAAGTTAAATTTTGATCCCGCTTTGGACAGAAAAAGTTCTATTGTCATTTCCATGTGGTCTCTACTATTAGCCTCAAATACATGATTAGCATCCTTACCAAAAACTGACTGAAGTATTTATGTAATATTTGGAACACATCTAAATTCTCCTTAATCTCTAACCCAGCTTCAGTATATCCCTTCTGTTTTCTTTTTTGCTAAGTATCCCTTTGGTGTTTTCCCCAAATACTTTTACCTGCTTCTTGACATTTGGTTAAATAACAAAAATTAATTATTGTGAGCTATTAATCACATAGCTCACAATTCCCACAATGTAAAGAATAGAGATGCAGAAAATATTTTAAACAGGTAAAAAGCTTAATCTTGAAATTTATTTGCCATATAATAGATTTGCTTATTCCAGCAAGGAAAGGTGTATTTCTTTGCTTTCTCACACAGTGTTCATTTACATTAAGTATAGAAGAAAGGTAAACCTCCTTATGGGCTGCAGCTAATGCAAGTTTCAACCTCCCTGTGCTTCTGCAGTATTAACTGATATCCATTGGTTGTTACCTGCTAGCTGGGATCTGAAAGATAACCGATTCCTTAAATAAGGCGAGCTCCAAAGCACCCTGTAGAAGTGCACATCCAGTGCCATATCAGCCTCCACCTTACTCTTCCTGTTGGCCTAGGAACACCAGGGGCCCTTCATCCTTTCTAAACAATTACTTCTTCTCTATCTACTCCAACTTACAGCACGTATCAGAGAGAATTATTTCTGAAGTTTTCTATTTCTACTGCTGACACGCATCATTTATGCTTGTTCCAGTTAGTGACCCTCTCTATCCTTCCTCCTTTCTTTGAAGCTTCAAATCTTGCTACTTCAGCTCTGAAATGTTCTCACTTTACACTTTTCAGCAGTCAAGATTTTCCTGTAGCTGATTTTCATTGATAATCCAGAGTATGCATGATATTTTAACTGTGAAGTGGCATCTTGGACACTCCAAAGAGAAAATCAGAAGCTATCCCAGAATAAAGGAGTGGCATGAAAGTGAAAAGGAGATTTGGTACATCATGAAGCTTTCAATAGTTCAAGAGATAAAAGAAAAAAAGAAGATTGGGAAACTGCTGGCTTCAGAAACAAATATTGACACTAATGCCTACAGAAAATATTAACTGAAGAAATCAGATAATGTTAAGCCTTTGGGGTAATTGGACCCTGTGTTTGCATACTGTAAATATAAACTTGACTCCAATCCCAAGAAAATATAACGCAGTTAAAGAAGTATGCCAAACTGATGATACAGTTTTAGTTGCTTATATCCACTATAAGCGTACACAATGTTGGAAAGTAGGAATCACTACCACTTCCACACGAGGTCTCGACATTTATGAAAATGGAAGGAAAGAGCTCTTTTGTTACAGAGCTCTTAGCAGATGAATACCAAATTCAGTGGCAATATAACAACATAAATGAATATTTTATTAAAGCATTTAGTAAAGATAAAAACAAAACAGACAGGCAGTGGTTAAGAGGAAAATAAAGCAGAATGAACAGCAGTAAAATAATTAAGTCATGTAAATATCTTAACAGTTCCACTCTGTTAGAATATCTCTGCTAAATCAGACAGTACATCCTTATCGTATGGCATTATCCCGGACAGATGGATGTAAGAAGACATACAAAACTAAGCCTAACTTTAAATGACAGTACAAAATCGATAACATAGTCAATACAGCTTCAGGGTATGTGAAATTATCTGAGTATATTAGTTAAATGTGAATCCACATATGGAAGTGTGTCAGGGAGTCAGGGAGAAAACGAGTGTGAATAGTTTCATGCTGAAATACATGCCTGCATAAAGCAGACAAATTGAGAATTAAGCTGAATTCCGAAGAACCAAGAAGATGAAACACCACACAGAGACAATTTACTTATCCCAATGTCAGCTAATACATACATGGGCAATTAGAAATAAGTATGAAAAGTCACATCATTACCATTTTGGTTTCCTGAGGCAAGTAATGTGATTTAGAAATGCTTAAACTTGTTCTATTAATCTTGTTGCAGAAAAAGAGGAAAAGTAAATATACTATTTTATAGTGTTTTGTAGTTATAGTTGAACTCAGGAGGATTACAACATTCACTTGCTTACTCTTTGTTCCTACACTTCTGAGTCACCAATCTCATTTTTGTACCAAGACTCAAATTTTCCCTTTCTCCTCCCTACTGATCACCCTACTGACAGTAAACCTTTTCCACCTCTTCGGCCACATGAGCTGAGTCTCAATCATGTAACACTTCTTTACAGACTTCACTGATGTGGCAGTGACCATAAAAAAACAAACCACATGCATGAATAGGTGTGGATGCGCCTCCAGCTGTACTCCCTCCGTCCCTGAAGAGGCGAGCCTCCAACTCTCATCATTCACAGCCATTTGGCCATTGCCCCTTTTTTTTCAAAGAAAAGGCAACAGGCCAGCTGGAAGGCACTCAGGATTGGGATCTAGCCTACTGGCTTGCAATAGGACACACGTGTAGGTTATATTTTGGATAGAGGCATTCTTCAGCCCTCCCATTGGAACAGTCATACACGAACATATTCCAGATTTGTTGGAGCAAAGAGCAGGAGCGTGGTCCTCTGTACATTAGCAACTGAACCTTCAACTGGGAGAGCAAACTCCAGAGTTCTGGTCACTGAGCCAAGTCTATTTCTGTGTTTTACATTAAACTGCCACTGGCTCCTCTTATTCTGAAAAATTATACTGAAAGTCAGTCATATTTAAATGTCTGAATGGACTTTGTATTTGCTGCAAAAGCCTGCTAAATGGTCTTGCTCATGGCTATGGCTCTATCTCAGTTTCCAAGTGGTGACATTTACAGAACTTGATAAACAATCACAAATAAGAAGAGGCATCTACTACCCATCACAGTTTTTTCTGCGGGCAATAACAACAGTGCAGTAAATCTTAATTCACTCTCATTTTTGTTTCCATTACTAACACAGAGCACACTATTTTACTGTACCAGAGCTGAAAAATCTGTTTGCAGATGCCACAAGCCCTGCAGTTAAGTCAGGAGAGAGACTACAGGGTCTAAGGATGTTGCTATTCACAATGCTAGTAGAGGAGGAGGTGGATCAGCCCATTACAGACCTTTTAGTGCTAAACAAAATGCAACAGCAGAAACTTCAGAGAGTAAATGTGAACTGTCAGGGATGATGGGCTGGATGAAGCAACAACTTTTCTTTCTATCTATAAACTTTGTGAGAATCACAACTAGGGAAAAAAAAAAGCTAGAGGCAATGCGCAAGTACTATGTGGTTTATTCATGATACTGGATTCCTGTGACAGACACATTAAAAGATGCACTTTTTCTCCCTCCTTTTGCCTCTGTTTTGGACAGACTGATACAGACTAGCTTCAGGAAGTACATGCGCAACTTAGTTTTGATGAATCAATTACTAACTCAGAGCTGCAATGTAGGGAAAACAAAGCTCCCCTTCCCAGACAAAAATGTACATACCTAATGCTATTTCATAGTTGAGCAACATTTGAAACCTTTTGATTATTTAGAAAATCTTTAAAATCTGCACTAGAATTGCTATTTTCATAATCAATACAACTGACATATAATGAATACTTGCATATTTATAGTGCAATTAGCGAACTATACTCCTGAAAAATGAAAAGGCCATTAACGAACTGATAATTGCTGGCTGAGAAACTTACCTGTGTTAAAACAGTAGACCAGTGAAGTGGATGATCTAGCAATAAAATCAACGTAGCAGCCTCATCTACCTTAGATGAGCATTTGGCATAGGTCTTGGAGAATATAAAAACTGATTTCAGCTTTCTCCCTTCTCTGCTTTCTCCAGCACAAATTATTCCATTTTAAAGACTTCACCATGTAGGATACTACAATGACATTTCCATTAGAAGATAAATAAAACTCAAATGAATATAAATGTTGCACCTCACCTGTCACAGGCACTAAAATAATAATCTGATAGGTTATATCTAAGTATAGATAACAACAAACTGTGCTAACTTACAGGAAAAGACAACACATATATATTCAGGCAGGGGAAATTAAAAGTTAATACAGAATAATACTCAAAAGAAGTACTGTTTGATGCCATCACTACATACTATTATGTCAAACCTGTCATTACAGAGAAGTCTGAAAAGCACACATACTAAACAGACATTTGACCTACAGTTTTCAAAAAAATGTTTCTGTAAGAATTGCAAGTCCTAATTCTTAGGAGACCAAAACAAAGCAATCTATAACACATCACAGAAATCTCACGAGGAAGGCCTACTAGGTTATCTAATGCAGAAAATTTCTGGCTACTGTTCTACTGAGTGCTTTGTCCAGTTAACAAATAATTCATTGACTGGACTTCCAACTGAAAATTCCTTCTTGCCAGCATTTTTGGCTCTGTCTTTTAATTTGAAGTATTATAATGTTTTGTTGGGGTTTTTTATTTAAATTTGGATCACAAGTGGTGGTTGCACATATATGGAGAAAAGCCTTCTACATTTTCATTCCTTAAAACAGTCAGATACCTTTTAATGAAATCTTCCTGGTCTCACAGACTTGACAAGAACATTGTGTGTAAATGTGTCCCCAGAACCATTTGCAGAGTGGAAGCTTGAATATCCACTTGCCTTATAATTTCTGTGAGTATGCATGTATATCTTGCAGAGTAAGAAATATCTTTCACTCTGCAATAAGAAAACCAGAAAAAAAAACTTGAGTCAGAGACCACGGAATCAACTGCTTTCAACAGCATTGGTCAGGCCTTGTATTACATTGGCTTTCCTCCTGCCTTATGGAATAATGATTTATGATCACTTGTCCAGTGAACTTCTTAAAATATAACTGAAATACCTCACTCTCTGCTCCTTACACTCAGTACAAACTCTGCTTTAGGCACATTGACAAATCTTTGCCTTTTTGTCTGTGTGGAGGGATAGAATACACATAAAATACTAATTCATGTTCAAGAATACATAGTTCATCTTGAAGAACAGAGGCATATGGAAAAGTGGTGCATCAGTATTTTAAGCTGGTTTTGTAGAGGATCTGATACAACACCCATGAAATCTTTCTATTCTCTTCAACAAGCATTAAATTACTTGGAGTCTGTGTATGCAGATTGCCGTAGCTATTGTATCATGAGGAAGAACTTCTGAGTCCTAATGTATAATAACATTAGCATTAAAAAAAACCTGAAAAGTACATATAAGGAGCCCCATAAATTTGTCATAAAACCCATTACTAAAGGTTATTTAGCATTTGCTCCTGAGGCTTAGTATTACACAAAATTAATAGCGTTACAGTTTCTATTCAGCAGATTCCCTTAAAGTATCATATAAAAGATTAAAAACCACACTACAATAACAATGGGAATCACATTTAATCACATGAAGAATAAGAATCTATCTTTAATGTCTTTATTTTGTACCTTAAGACCCTACATTATAACCCAAAGCGTAGTGTGAACATCTTGTTATTTCTCAGGTTAGCAACAACATATATGGACAGCTGCATGGATGTGTAAATATAACAATTTGAGAATATTAAACATGTAAACATTAAGATAAATCTGACCGCATAAAAGTCCATGATTTCAATGCTCTAACCCATTAAAGCCAACCTGATTAACCATTGAATTCAGTCGTGTGGCACTGTATACTTTAGGATCATCCAGGAAATTTTCAAGAAAGGACTCTCCCATGAAAGAGGGAAGAAGATTTTCTGTATCAATTTTGTGTCCCTTGCTGGTGGTATTCATGGGTTGTGTGCATGACTACAGAATTTGCAAAGCTTCTAGAGCATTTGGAGGGATAAGGAAAGGAGAAGACAACAACATCTGGGAATTAGGCTCTGAAACATTCAGGTAGTCTCAGTGAAGATGTCACTACTCTTCAATTCCAATTCAGTGATGCAGATGCTGCTTTGGGGGAACTTCCGAAATACACTTGCCAGAACTGTTACAGACTCACAGGGTAGCGTCTTCATTCAGTCCATCTTCCACTGTCTTGCTGCGTGGCAGGGATATATCTGCCAGCAGACTCTTCTCAGTAGAATGCATTCCTTTCAAAGCAGATCCTTTGATGCATTTCCAGCTCCAAAGCTACATTAGCTTAATAAAGAAATACCCCCTGCTCCCCTCAGCATTAGTATCACTGCTCCTTCCAAACTAAAATGTCAATGGTTTGCAAACTTCACTGGAATTACTGCAAGTGCCTCACAAGTAGCTAAATAGTAAAGTATTTGAGCTAGAAAGAGCTAAAAAAAAGGCATTGCAATAGGAATATACATTGCAACAAAACAATTAATAGTTTTAGAGATATTTTGTACAGAAATGAAATAAAAATGTCATAACAATACATTTTTGCCAGGCAAGACCATCATCAGGGATGTCACAGGTGATTGTAACTTGGGGACAAACATATCCTCATAGACTTATTTTCTCCTGCTATTTCAATCAAACGCAAACATTTGCAATGGCACTGCCCTTTTGAAGATTTCCTGTAATTTTTAGATTGTATTCTTACCAAGATCTTAAATTAGGGATTGTGCACAGAGCTTGGGAAAGGTTGACATTCTCATGGCAGAAATAAGTGAAATCTGATCAGACCCACAGGGATCAAAAGGACACTTCAGCTACTCTTTAAGGTGTAAGCAAAGTTCTGAAAAAAAGACTAAAGTGCCGCCACAATTCCAAGTGTGATTTATGTGCATAAATTTTATTTTAGACTAATACGTACACTGACACTGAAAATCACAACTTACTCTGCTGGACATATGTTGGTTGCGATTCCTTGATTCACTATCTGCTTTTCATGAGCACAGGCATAACAGTAATCAAATAACTCTGAGCTTAACACAAGTTTGGAAGGAGCTACTTCCAGCTGCAGTTTTGGAGGATCCCATGACAGCTACTGTCCGTTCTGCCTGTGCCCCTCTGCAACCTCTCCCACTGTCTGTATCCAAGATGTGGGAACTTTACGCTTCATCTTGAAAGTACTTTCAGGTTTTGTCACTTTCAGCTGAATAAGATCTTCTTCTATACCATGCACCATTCTTCACTGCATGAGATTCACTTTTTAATATCACCTAAAAAATATTTCAGTCTTTTTAATTCTGACTATACAGATTCATATCCTCCAGGTATAGATACAATGGTGATCCTTAATAAATGTATGCCATCTTCCACTACTAGAAGTTATATAAATTGAGTTGAGGTGACTTTGGGCTAAGCTCCAGGTAATAGTGAATGCTCAGTTCCTACTGAGTTGAAATCTCATACAATCTGGCCCATTATATACTATAAATTTAATTTTAGTCCAATTTAATTTTAAACTAGTTGCCAGAGTAATGAAGTTTTCTCTGCAAAATCACTTAATCAATTCAAATTTTGCGCACCCCCAAGCAGACATCCACAATCACATCTGGGAAAATGAAATGCCTTTTTCTGAGAGTTCTGATGCTTTAATTTTGCTCATTGATGGGGTTATTCTGTTTATAGTGTCATACTTTGGCTTATATTCCTTTCCTTGGGAAACTTTCAACTGTAGTTTTCTCACCTTATTTAGGAAAAAGCTGTTAAAAATGCATGTTATTTAACTTTAATAACAATAAAAGTGTTGGGACTACCTCAAGTCATATTTCGGACTCTAAAAAGTGAAAAAGAAGGTTACAGTGTCAATGATGGAACAAGCTAGCCAATACCAGGCAATCTGAGAGTAAATAAAAACCAACAACCCTGAGGTTATCAGTAACCTTCAGATCTCCTTATTTAGATGTATATCTGATTTTAGGGGGAGGGGAAAGTAATTTAGGTCCCCAGAGACCTACATTTAATTAGTTTTTAATCCATTTCTACACTCAATGCCTCAGAGAGTGATTTCATCTTTAAATATATCTAATTGGATGTGTTTTAATTGAGAAAGCCTACAACGTGCATAATAGAACTACCAGGAGTTAAAGTACAGTTTTATATCTTAATGTGTTTATATTTAATTTAAAATTCGGCAAACAGGATTTCACTCTCTGCTGGAGTAAATTGGTGAAACCCAATTAACTTCAAAGGGACTGTTCACAGTGTGCAGCATATGTGAAAGTCTTGGATGATTAGAGTCTAAGGACACCTGCAAAGCATCATTATAATGTCAATGAAAAGAAAATATTTCATACTCCTTCTTCAACACTTCTGAAAAGTTCAACTTGATTGTGGGAGGGGAGGGAAAATCACTTTGCTGCTTCTTCATTTGATTAGAATTACAAATCTTGAATTAAATTATTAATTTTGAATTAAAATATTAAATTCTGATTAAAACATGTATTTATTTGAGCAGAGGAAATAAGCTGCATCTCATAAATTGCATCCCTCTATCCTGCTAATTCTATATGAAAACATTTTAGAAGTAGACAGCACTGAATATTCCAAGCAAAACTAAGCTTCTACAATACAAATTTTGCCACCTGAAAATTTTTCTGCATTTAAGCGGTTCATTAAATGGTGCATCAAACTTTCAAAAACTGTATGCACATGAGTCCTTTCAATGTTTCTTCATATAAAAAAGGGTTTGTAAGATGTGGGCCTAAATTAGTACTTGATTAATTACATAAATCAAGTAGACGTAATTGTGCTTCCTAACCACAGGCTTTTCTACCTTATTCATTAGAATAGAAACTTCCCGTGGAATAATTTGAAAGAACTAAAACACGTTACTGAAAAATTGTTAGTGTTGGTGATTTTGTAACTAAAATTTTATGAAGGAATATACATATGTTTTAATTTCAAATGTGTACATTGCAAATATCCATTCAAATCAAAATAATTTGAATTTGAATTAAAAATTACTCCTTAAAAATATAATGAATGAATTGTTTTACCATCTTGCAATATAGTCTAATACTCAAAATGTCTCAAGCTACATTTTCTGTCAACTCCACTTTTCCACATTTACATTGGGCTATAATCTTCATATACAAATAACATTTTGGATAGAGAAATATAGACCTGAAATGAGAACGTTAACCGGGTACAAATGTTTGCTTCTGAGTGCAGAGTTGTGTGCCCTTCTGCTGCAAGAAAACTAGAAGTTATGTCAAAAAATGAGATTACTCATCTGCACACCTACCTCCTTTTTCATTGTAAGCATCTCTAAAGAACTTATTTTGAGTACATATTTTTTATACATTCTAGAAGTAAATATCTCCTGCCATCGGATTAAAGTAATTACCAATCAGCATAATGTTGGCACAGTAGATTTGGATGAAAATAAAAATAAATAAAAAGCAGGAAGACTTTCCTCCTAAACCATTCACTAACTTGTGACTTTCCAACATGTGCTTCTTTTATTTTCTCTCTCTCATGCAATCTTTCCCATTTTACGATATTTTAACCCCAGAGACAGGTGCTAACACTGATAACCACCACGCAAACAACTTGGAGGAATATCCTTGTATATTAGGAGAATGAACTACTCAATTAGCAGCAAAAATTATAATATCTTGTTCAGAAAATAAGAATCTCTCCAAGAGAAAATTATGCTAAGTGGAGCTACATAGATGCTTCTAGTCTCTGTGTTATTATATTTAAAGTTAATACAGGTATTCTTAAATATACACCACAATCTGTAGCATAACATACCTTCAGCTGCTCTAAAGATGCTGTTTCATTAGAAATAGGCAGCTCAAATTACTAGAATTTGGCATGCTGGTTAACATGAAGGATTAGCAGAGGCAACCTTTACTCATTTCCCTGAAGAAGAATTACGCATTGTAAAAATATCTGTGTCAGGCAGGAAGACGTGCAGTTGTTATACACTAGCTCCCAGTTCACTTTAAACTCCAAAGTAATGGCAAAAAGGTTGGGGAACTTACATGTAAAGAACAAAAGAAGGATCAAGGACCAATTACTGGCAGCAGCTTTGTGAAGAACTTTGTTGAACATAAGATCATAATCTTGACTGGATGAGAATTAGGATGAAAATTGCCCTTATAAGGACATCTACAGCTCATCTACACCCACAACAATGAAATGAGAAAAATCAGAAGGAAGATCTAAAAAAGTTGCATAATCTGTAATAGTAGGAAAATTCAAATGGTAGATTCTGTTGGAATGGATATGGTTTTCCATCTATAAATATTGTGGAAACCTTGCAGGAAAACAGAAGAATTTAAATAACTTGTCAGTTTTGGGAAATTAAACAGAGAACAGCTGATTATCTCCAGTTGTCCTTTTGCTTCTAAGCATACTTTTATGGCATATTTTATGACATATTTACAAATTTATGACATAATGTAAAAATGGATGTGAGTCCATATTACGCAATGCATGGGAGTAGAATCTCTTTGTATTCTTAGTGCACTGCGCAGACACAAGATCACTCACACAGGCATAAATATTCTAGACTTATGTCCAATGATGCTACATCTTTCTGCTGGAAATATTTAATAAAAGTTTGAGCTATTCAGAGTCAATCTGGCCAAGTGGTATGACATGGAAGCATACCATTGCCATATTTTTAAATAGTGGCAGTTTTGAATATTTTTCATGATACTTTTCCTCTGCTAAGTATCCTTTAATTCTCTGATTGGATTTGATAGATTTCTGTGAATGTGACTGAATAAATCAGAACGCCAGACCACATTCTCTGAATTTCTGCCACAAAATTAACTGCCAATAATGAGTAGCAGATACTGCTTTGTAGTAAAATAGACAGATGGTCAGTTAATCTTAGGCCTTGGCAAAAACCAAAAGAGAATATTACTAAATAATAAAATAAATGAACGCATCAAATCCAGTCTGGTTTAGTTTGGATATGAAAATTAAACTCTATTCATGTTATTTTTGTCCAAATATCATGAGTATATTACACTAAATAAAATTTCCCAGGAAAGAATTCTCTCAAGCCAGAATTAAACTGTTCATATTGCTCCAGTAATTGCCAAGTAAGATTGATAAAAATATTGCAAACCTTTTAAAATTTAAGTGTTCTCTAAAAATTTACTTCCATGCTATAAACTATAAAACTAGACTGAATTTTGTTTCCAAGAAGGTTTGAGAGAAAAAGGATCTCTGATATCAAATATACAATATTTGTAAAAACTGATAACAAAGTAGTGATTTCATACTTTTGTTTACATGAAATGAGTTTTCAATTCATGGAAATGTTGATTAAAAATATTGAAAAATATAAAATTGGAAAAATTTGTTGCAAATACTCTGAATTTGATGCACGACCTTCCAGATTGTTTTTATCTCTTCTTTCTGCTGTAAAATTGCAGATACCTACGTAAGCATGTAACATGCTACTTCATATGAGGCTTTTATAGAATTAGCCTCTCAGATTTTTATTTTTTAAAAAATGAACAATTCTATTTGTGGTTTTCTTTTTTCTTACTCAAAGTTGATGAAATAATAAAAGCTTTTATTGTGAATGCGGCTGTGTCAACACAATGTAGAAGATGCCTTTATGAGAGTATGATTTCCTCCTTTGTGTGCCAGGAGTAATGACTCTGAAATAATGATTTGTTTAAAAAGGACTGCACACCTGTGATTCAGATGTTATGTCCCTATTTGTAGCAGTTACAAATACATACATAAGAACCTATAAAAGTAAATAGGTGAAACAATACAAAAGCTAAGTGCAATCTATGCTTCTAGTCCTTCCATTCCCACCCTTTGATAAGACCTCTGCTTAATAACCCCCAAAAAGCAGTTCAGAGTGAAGTTAAACTATATCCAGCATACACATTTTATTCACTAAGCAAAGTTCATAAAGATTTATAACAGATTAAATGTTTCTCAGATAAAAATGTGACATGCATCTACCATCTATCATTCTGCAGAGCAAAGGAAAAGGGTTATTCCTTTGTCTCTGTGGAGATTTTAATACTATCACGAACAACAAATATTTCCAATGCTTACATTCAAAGCCAGAAATAAGATGATAAAACTATAATTTCAGTACTTTTAACAGTCCCAAATAAGCAAAAATAAAAGGAGGGAAATTGATGTGAATGGCATGAACAAAGGAGGAATTTCTTAGGGATAATCAGAGAGAAAGAAATATTTGACATTATATTTTGCAGAAAGCTCTTCAGGAGAATCAGTCTTACAGAAACTGGGACAGTTGAATGCACATTCAGGTAGACAAATGGAGACAAACACAAAGAAATGAATGTCTCACACACAAACACACAGCACAAAGCAACAAAACCCACAAAAAAACCCCATAGGAGGCCCTGTACAAAGCTGTCGAAGACAAAAACCGCTGTAGCTTCCCAATAGCACAGAAAAATGTCAAGAAGAAGAGTTATACATCAGTCAAGCATTTTTGGGACAATAGGTTGTTTTTAAAATGGGAATTACTCCCAAAGCATAGGAATCATCCCATCTATCAACCAGGAAGAAACCTGAAATCATGAAGAAACCAAGAGTTTAACATAACAGACAATTCCATATTAACAACTAGAATTTCACATTTGCATATCAAGTGTTTTGCTTGGTATCTTTGGAATAAAGATTTCAGGTTGAAAACTCTTGTAAGAAATAAACATCCTTGAACATTAATAGAAAAAAAATATGAATTGCATTGGTTAACTTAAGTGCTAATGAAGTAATGGAAAAACCCTCATATGATTATTAAAATATGCTGGAGAAATTCTATGGCCAGATAGTATAGGTTATCATTTGGGAAGCTATTCAGAAAAGGGAAAATGAAATTCTGGCCAATATTTTTCAACAGCATATATGAAAAGCTTGATCAGGATGGTAGAAGAAATCTGCCCTCCACAAGGATTTTACTAGAAATGCCACTTCTTTCAAATTATGCCACAGAAAGATATGAAGAAAAAATGAAAAGCAAAAGAACAATTATTATAAAATGTGTGCAGAACTTACATCTTCTATACGGTTACTGGTGAGGGAGTTAGATTCCTAATTAGAATTCAATCACCACTGATTTTCTGTCTGCTTTTGGGAGATCTGTATTCCAGGTAGATTCAGAGGAAGAAAAAAATCCCAAACTCAAACCCAAGAATACACATTGTTCAAAGTTGGCGGTACAGTACACTCTTCCTCGCTTAAAAGTATAAATTCATGACGCCTTCCTAATATGTCAACAGATCACTGGATTTAAGCCAGTATCTGACTTGAACTAGCACCAGACCCCTCTGAAACCTTAGCAACTAGAATGAGGATTCAGTCCCCGGGTTTGCTGTGGACCATCTTTTGATTGGTAGAAAAAATACCTAACCACATTTGAAATACCCTCTCCTCTGTTTCTGAACCACATTAGATCTTAATGCTGCAAATGCAGCAGACTGCTAAAATGTGGATAAAACCATGCAGCATCACCAACATAACTAATTCTTGAAATTTTGATTGCTATGACTGGAAAAGGCCGGGCAAGTGCAAGGGAATCCTCTCACTTCTATCCAGTCAGTCTGACCATCCCTTTTTAGGAATAACAGCACATGGCACAGCTGTTCCAACACTTTAAGCCAAGAAGAGAAAATTAAATAAGAACAAAGCATGAAGGCAAATAAATTCAACTCAGCACTTTTATAGGCAGCTAAGTAGAGGTTCCCAGTTTTGAAAAGTTTGCCTAGAATAACAAATAGGAAATCTGCAAAAGTTGAAAGGAGATGAATACACTAGTTTACCCTTCCATTTTTTAACATCTTCAGAAAATTGCATGCTGATCAGCCCTGTGATACACAACTACTAGGAACGAAATAAAAAACAAGAAACAAATCTCATCGGTTATTAGGTTATTATTTTATAGGTTGGGTTTTTTTTTCTTTTTTAATATGGGAAGGCTTATTATATTACTAGGACAGTGTGAAAATTTCCAGCATCTGAGGCTTTGCTGTTAAAAATCAAATATTTTTTTTTCTAGAACTTTGCCTGACAATTTCATTAAAGACACAGCTGGCATCATAGCTCTATATGTAAACATAGCAGCCAGACTCACTGCCTGTGCTTTTCTTGTTGTTTTGTTTCATTTCTACTTCTTTTACTTTGTATTGTACCAGGAAAATCATCCAGTTATTCCTACCAGTATGCACATACCACAAGGCTCAAAAAAACCAATGGAAAACAAAACAGCAACCCCCCCCTTGGAACAAAGGAAACAACAATGTCCAAACCACATAAGTAGATGGGTTAAATGAGCTTCATCTCACCCAGTTGTCTTAAAGCAAGAAAAACATAATCGTAAACAAAGACACTGAAGAGAAGAAGGGAGGGGGGAGGGGGAAGAAAAGTCACCCTACCAACTGTGATGGCTAGTAATGAAAACTTGCCCATTTAGGTGTTACATGTAGAAAGCTTAATCAAAGGGTCAAGGCACATCTTCACAGAGGAGCCTGATCCAGGGCCATCATACTGTAAGTCAGGGTCCAAATGAACTATAACAGCATCCAGCTCCTCTTGAAATTATAACAATAACAACAAAATGGAAAATCAGCTTTTTAGAGTTGAAACCTTTTATTCAAAAGCTCCTCTCCCATGTATTCAAAACTGTAACTATTAATTTTGCTACAGGTTTGCAAGTACACCAGTAGAGCTGCCTGGAACGGAAATTATGCTTTTTCTCCTCTATATTAGTCCACAGAATACAGTATTGAACAAATATCCCTTTGGGTCAAAACAGGGCTGAAAAATGTAATTATCAAAGAAACCTAGCCTTCCAATAGAGTGAGCTGACTGCCAAGCTTCTGGGAACAGCATGGAAGATGCAGAAACATCATTCAATTCATTAATACTGGCTAAAAAAAAAAGGAGAGTTAAGCCAATGTTGAATTCTTCTGATAATTCCAGCCTTTATATATAAATGGTTGTTCTGTGAATAAAATGGATAATTCAAAAATATAGGTGATTTGCCATCTTCTTGGTTCTCTGCTGTGTTGGAAAAGTTTTCCCTTAAGGTAGTTAAAGTATCAGTTAGATTGACAATGTCAGAAGTTCTGACATTGCGTTCCGTTGACATATATATTTCATTGTCATACACAGACCACCAAAGCTAAGGCTTTAGTAATCTTTTGCAGTACCTAGCAGAAGTTATTAAGACCTAAACCAAAGACTAAAATGTAAGGATGTAACTGAAATAACGAACGAATCCAAAAAGCTGTCAAGAAAATTAAGAGCTTCATGTCAGCACAGAACACAATTTCTCAGGTACCTGGGAAGCAAAATAAATTGCACTAATCTTGTTAAATGTATTGCGATGCTGACACTTAAAAAATCACACAGAGTACGCATAGGTGTTAACAAGTTCTACAATTGCTTAACATATTTATGTTTCATTACAAATAAACTTTATTAGTCAGTATGCATGTCTAATGAGAAATTTGATCCTGTTTAAAAATCAAATTGAATTTAACTAAAATGCACTTTATTTCTGTGTCATTCTCACAGTTAGAAAAAAAATACTATTACAGAAGTTTGTCCTCTTTGACCAGGGTTTGAATCAGGACTGCAATGGGTAAAGCGATGTCATCTTTTTCTCAGATGATTCTGAATTTGAAACCAGGAGGGAAACAGTTGGCAAAGTACGAAACTCAAGAGCAGAGAAAGAAGTATCTTACAAAGTCTTGATCTAGAAGGCCCTGGACTGAAGTATCAATCTTGACTTCAAACATGGGAGCAGAGCACCTGCATAGGAGAGAATTCTGAATTTGAGATAATTCTACAGTAATATCAATATTCAGAGAATGAACTCCTCAGCAGGCAGTAAACTGAAGTGTGACCTGACTTTCTCCCAGCACTGACGGAAGAAGAATAGAGCTTGCCAGAAGGGAGAGAGGAGAAAAGTGACCAACAATCACTTGGGGAGAGTAGCTTTTATAAGAGTACAATAGGAATCGCATTTTGGAGATAACGCTGAGAGCAGGGAGAAGGCTGGAACATATAGTCCTCAGTAGTCACTTGGGTAATTGTCCAGTCATATTTACTAGGAGCTTTGTGTGCCAGTTTTCTGAGTGAGGAAAAACATGCTGGCAAAGGGAGTACTGGAGGTCAGTTATCTACCAGAACCAATTCACACAACGAATTTATAATCTCTGTCATTTCCTTTCCTGCTATCAATGAAAACAGACACTGACAGGCTTTAAGCTACTGAAATTCTTTAACTGTGCACACTCTTTCTTAAATTCTTTCCTTCTTGCGACACAGGATATTTAAAATTCAACCAGTGGCTGCTATAGTAGTGCATTTATCATACAATGTTGCCACTCAGCCAAATTTGCATATAAAGCAAAAGAGGTGGAGTAGTTTAATCACTTGTTCTGGCATGCAAGAGATTAATATTAATTACAGTCTTCCAAGTACCATTTAGCTTCTTAGCCTTCCTGGTGCTGATTACTTTGTAGAACATTTGTGCAAGGAGCTTGTTTTACATTTATTTACAGTACATGAAACCCTGGAAACACGTCTTGTGTGTTTTGAATCACAAGCCAAATGATATATGGGATGCATAAAACATAAAGTTGGAATCTATTTACTGCTAAAATATGCCAGTTAAGATAGTCTCAGTACAGGCATATCTTATTTAAAGCCTCTGCACAGAACAATGCAAGTCTAGAATTAACAAGCAGTTAATTAAAGCACCAAAGTATATCCATCTAAGAGACAGAAGACTAAATATCTTAAATTAACACAAGATTTATAAGCACTTCTTTGTCATTACCCTTTCAAAGCCTGAAGACACAAGGTAACGTCTGGATCTGCAAATTGGGTAGAGTATACCAATCTCTCTTCCAGTGTGACTATTCTATCAGGGACAGAGGGAAAAAACAATCAGACAAAATCAGAACTTTCAGCTCCTTCAAAACCAGTACACAAATAATGTTCTGCCTGTTTAAACAGACACAGCAATATAATACTAATTCAGAGTGGATTCATTTCAAAGCAGTGGCATTTCTACCTTTCATTTTCTAGGGAGTCAGAAACCATAACAATTAACATGACAAAAGATAAATGAAGAGCTAGTCTCAGATGCTGATCTATAGTCTATTCTATCATCAGCCAACCAGTAAAAAAAAATGCCTCCCCACCTGCATTTGGACTCACACAGATTGCAAAACTGAAGTAATCTACATGCCCTAGCAACTGGAAGTGAGTGGCCATTAGAACATTATAGGAAAATAGTCACATAGAACAAGCTACAGCTTTCAAGTTTAATGGTTTTAGGGAACATATAGGAGATTTTCTTCTCTCTGAAGAAATCTACCAAATAAAGATCTCTTCAAGAATAATTTAATCCGGATCAAGAAAAACATTGTGATTTTGTGATCATGGAAAGCATTTATAAACGAAAATAATATTTTGGAAAGGGATAAGAAAATTAGATGCATTGGAAAAATTCACGGGAGGATTAGGAGAGAAAGTGAATAAAATTAAGAAATCAAGTTCATTTTATTCTAAGAAGTATGGGCCACAAGAAGAATCTATATGTCACAGCTGAAGGAAGGAGCTTGTCGGTATCATGGAAGTTTAGCCAATATAGAATTATAACACCCAGTCCCAGATAATAAAGTCTAAGAAGTCATTTTAGGAGTACAGTTTCAAGCATTACATTAAACAATCTGGAATATGCAGCAACAAATAAAATCAAATGAGAAAAAGGTTCACGCCATAAATATAACACTCAAGAAGTTGCCCTTCATACAGCTGAAATGTCAGCAGGAAAAAAAAAGTAAAAGAAAAAAAATGTAATAAATGGGGACTATACACCACACATAACATCTATCAACTGATGATATTGATGAGGTACACAAATCGCTTTGCAAGACACTGCAGGATGCAGAACTAGTAGCTTGTGTAATCATGGAAAAAATGCTCTGTAATAGAGTGAGTAAGAAGGGAGAGAAAATATTACCAGGTATCATCATTTTAGTCTTGCAAAAAGAAGATTAAAGGGATACAGGATAAGAGTCTTCAAACATCCTTTCAGCAAAATAGAAAGGGAAAATGAGATCTCTACTGCTGATAAGAAGAACAGCAACAAGGTTTAAGTTGCAGCAAGAAAGGTACACGACAGATATCAGGAAAAGCCTTCCCAAAGTACACAGAGGTAAGTAATGGAATATACAGTTTATAAAGTGTGTACAATTTCTTACACTGAAGATTTTTATGGATAGATTCAGGTATTACTGACAGACATCTGTAGGCACTTTCAATGATGGAGTGGAGCGGGAGTTCATGTCACCTTAAAATCTCAGAGCTGTATTTCTGTCTACTTCCCTAATCACTAACATCAGAAGAAATAATTCTACTCTGCAAACTAAACAGATACTTGAAGTCAATAGCAACAAATTTAAGAATTCTCACTATTTATATATATATATATAAAAGTATACATAAATTTGTAAATATATATAAAAATATATATACATGTATTTGGAACCTACATGGAAATAAGATGGACCCTAGGGAATCTTATTATAGATCATCCATGTCAACCTTGCTGGTTTCCCATAAGATTCTAGATAACTTTTTTAAACTAAAGGGTATATGCCGAGGTGCAGCATTATTAAATTTTCTTTTTTTATTAAATTACAGCATAGACTTGTCACAGGAAGTTCTCTTCTTTGCTGTTCATCAATCGTCAGTATCAGGAGAATAAAAATTGATGAATTAATACATGAAACACCAAAACCAATACTTCATTCATGGACACTTGTGTGAATTTTTGCATGCTTTTTTCTTCAACAATGCACACAGCAATGAAAACAAGAATATTCTTTTATAGCTCTAACACACTAGAATACCCATTTGTTGAGATGGTATGTTAAAGATGCAGTGAATGAATCATTTAGAGTGTTTGAAGCCATAAAAAATCCATTTAATTAAATTTCTTAATCAATATAAAAGAAATAATGCAACTACCAGCAAAACCTCACTCAATAATGTTTAAAATAGTCTGTAAAGGACTTCCATTGAGCACATGAACTGCAACTGTTCCATCAGTGTGAGTTATAGCTACAAGGACTGCACTAAATTCTCTAAGGCACATCTTAATTGTTTGATATAAAAAGACCCCCAAACATCTATTGTAAATGGGTATGCCAGTCTGGTATGTCTCCTCACCCAGAACATCAGCTTTGCAGTCTGTATAATCCACCCTTACTATTAGTTTCTTATCTCTGCATAGTGTTGCCTTTATAACTGTGGCAAAGTAGAACGTAACAGCTACGCCAGTCTGCCCTCAGAGAGTCCATCTGTCTCATGGTTAACTGAGGAATCATAGCTACACTTTGAGCAGTAGGTGAGAATAGAAGGGTATGTTTCTGAAATGTAGGTATCTTACTCTAATCACTGGCATTGAGGCTTAACAGTTGATACAACAGAGGCTTAGAAAGACATTCTAACCAAGATAATTTCTTCCCTTCTAGTCAATGCAAGGAAAACTCAAAACCATTAGGTCTACTTTTTGCCATCTTACTTCGAATTAATTTTCATTTATTGCACTTGTCTCTCCCAGAGGACAATCTATAGTGACTATGTACATATATCTCCACCTGTCGTATAGATTGACTTTACAAAACAACCATCTTCCAACTCTACAAGCAAAGTCAGATTTGAGTTTTCAGTGTGCCATCATTGATGACTGGTGTTTAAACAGTCAAGTTGTAATAAAACAATGTGTCAGATAACCCTTCCTCCTATAAAACCAGCAGTATAAATATTTGGAAAACTTGGTGGGTGTTCCAACTGCAGCAGAAAATTTTGGGAAGACTGAGAGGGAAACTGGCAAAGATGATTAATGTAAGACTCTGAAAGAAATAATGCCTAAAGGTTAGCTGCTGCAAGCATAAATTGCCCCTAGAGGGGACAGATTCTAGTTATGGAGAAATAAGCTATCACTTTTGGATAGCTTAATTTATAAAAGAAACAAACTTCTGAGCCTAGAATTATTTGTAGAGAGGTATTACAAGAAATGTGTCCAAGCTGTTAATAATCATGAAAGAGAACAAGGAGGTATAATGGTCAGTTATCTATCAAGAGACAATGTGGGATGAAAGGCATCTTTTGTTTAAATCAGCAGACTGTCACACACTTGGTATATAAAGAGAATTTCAAAGGTTGGAATATTTATTCTCTTAGAATTGATAAGATTACCATATTCATTACTGATGGCAGTATGTAATTTGTGGAAGTACAGTGCAGTATATACTAGAATAACATCAATGAGATCTGTGAAAATTACCTGAAAAGCACATTTTCAAAGGCTGTTAATAATAAGATACTCTCCTAGTCAAAGTAATCCTAGCGGGAAAAAAAAAAAAAAAAAGAAGAATAACTGAAAGCAATACTGTTGCAAAGCTGTGGAATAGGCACGATGCTTTTAAGTCTATAAAGTATACCTCAGTGAAAGATATCCTTTGCTCTTCAACATGAAACAAACTTCCCAGAGGGCGAGAGGACATGCAGTACACTTTACAAGGCCATGAACCTCTCATAGACCAATACACCGCTGGTCCTATTTTCCTTCACATGGGAAACAAGGACCAAGGTATTAAGACACCTTCTCTGGAGTACTGCACAGTCGCAGAAGCAAGTCCTTGGCTTTTTCTCCCCGACATGTCCTAAGTGGAGTTGCAATTTGATAGTGAGATGATGTCTTTGCATGTGCACAGATGCCCATGGACAGATTGTTTGTTAAAAGGAAAAATAATAATTCATCAAGGCTTTGAGATTGGGTAATACCTACTTGGTGAATCAAGCCTCTCAAGCAGGATGGTCATGTGCTGTCTGGACAGTGACAGGAGTCACCATTGCAGTGGTCCATCTGGATCAGGAGAGACTCCCTGAACCTTCCATCACTTCAGCTATCCTGGCCATGCACGGTTAATTTATCTGTCATTGGAACATGAGCTAAGAAGCTTACAAACAACAGTTTCTACCAAGCCCCTAAGAGCAGACAATCAGTTAACACAGCTTTGTTTCCCTTCTCCTCTCTTCCCTCCCTCTCATGGAGGCTGAACTCCCATGAGAAATGAGGATAAATTTCCTCCAAGAAACCACATGCTTCCCTTCTTCTCTCCTGCTGACTGGCCAAGGCAGTCCTGCACTTCGGAGGCTGAGATGGGTGAACAGAGCCAGAGTTGGTGATCCTAGGTCAAGCATATGAAAAATATTTAGAGTTTCTCACAGGAAAGTTGCATGGGGGCGCTAGATGGGTACCAAGATAACATGTCCTTTTACAGCCTTGTTCAGATGGCAGTGGCACTGGAACTATTTCTGTCAGACAGTGGCGAACTTGGCATAGGGAACAAAATTTCTTCCAGAGGTCAGTCCTTGACTTCTCATATAGGCTTTGCCAGGGCGCAGGGCAGGCTGGCAGATACCCGCGGCCAGGAGCAGCAGGGGGTCCGCAGGGCGGTAGGGCCAGGCCTGCAGCCAGGGCCCGTCCCACTCCCAGCCAGGGGACAGGGCAGGCCGGGCCACCAGGGCAGCCCAGCCCTCAGCACCTCCCAGGGGCAGGCCGGGACATCGGCCTGTGGGTAGACGCAGCTCGGCAGGGCCATGGCCAAGCAGGGCAGGCTGTGGGGAGCTGGAGGCCAGGAGAGGTGGCCAAGGAGGGGCTAAAATAGCGTCCTGGGCCATTGGCAGGGTGGGGGAAGGTCTTGGAGGGCTGCACAGGGCCATTACGGCCCACTATGACCCTCAGGGCCCGGGCAGCCAGAGCTGTACACTGCCGGGCAGTACGGGAAATCTGCTCAGACAGTGTTTCTTCTGAAGCCACCCTGTGAATAAATGGAGGGATTCAGCTTCTTAGTCTATCGTCTTTTTTTTAAGCATTTAATTTCTTAAGATATTAAAAATAAAATAATGAGTAGCTGACAAGTTATTTTAGCATAATTGCCTAAGGTTACTACCGTTTTGTCTGACAAAATTAAGGAATAGTGTAATCATAGCTGAAGGGAAAAAGCAGTCAAATTGCAGAAAGCTGATGGTAGCAAGTTAGTACATGATAAAAATGTTAAACCTGATTTTTTTTCTAATATTCTTGCCCCAATATTCATGATGAATTTCAATACATACTGTGCCAGTATCTGTTCATATGAAAATCTAAAGATGGAAAATACAATACAGTAACACAGATGTCATTGTAGAGGACTTCACTGACCTTTAAGTAATAAAAGCATAGCCTTTTACTTTAATAGACTCAATCATTATTATAATTCTGTCCTGGTTAACCACAAAATTGAGTTATTACATATTTTAACCAGGTCAACTGTGCTAGGAGGAGGATTTTAAAACAAACAGAAAGAACTTGAGTAGATTACACAAATCATATTCAGGACTTCATAGGTCTGAACAGCAAAAATAATTATTAAGTCCTTTTAAAGGAGTCGTGAATGCAAAGTGTGAATGTAATGATTATATTAAGAGTTGAAAGAGTTGAAGAATAGAAAAAAATTGAGGATTTTTTTTTTTTTTTTAAGCTCCTTGAAGTAACTTTTCACTTTGGAGGCAAGATGACTAGATTAAGACATATCACAAATAAGATGTCTTCCCAGGCCAGTCTCCAACCAGTCATCCCTGCATAGCACACTCTTGCACTGTGTTAAGAAGCAGCTGCAAATACATATGCTAAGGGAATCACAGTGACAATCTTCACCATATTAATATGCTTTGCATGCTGCATTAGGAAGGCAAAAGTTCAACTCTCAGTCAGATCAAACACATTCTTGCTATTTGCGTGTTCCTGGTGTTACCACTTGCCACAGCAAACAGCCCTCCTGTAAGTAGCCCTCCCAGTGATGAGAAAATAGAAGTAACTTTTAATCTTGAATCCCTCCACACCATGGCTTGTGTTAATGGTTTGCTTATGTTAGCCTGCTGTGCTGAATCACAACCCAGCACAACCTCTGTCACCTCTGCTGCAAGAGAGTGCTGAGGAACACCCCTGTCAACTGGTGCAGGAAGAAAGCAGAGAAAGGATATGTTCTGATACAGAACAAACCTATACAGCACATATGTTGTGCTTCTGGAAAGTAAACACCACCATGTTCTCAGACATGAGGGAATCTTTTTAGTGAGAGTCTAATAAAGCTAAGCGATAAAGCAGGATTTGGCACTTCGCTTTTCTGAATAACGTGTATTTTCTACTAAATCAACCCAACTAGTGAATGTACAGGTTACACAGCTAGATGATTAGGAGAATCGTAGCCTGGGCCCAGTAAACTCAGTGCTTTAGTATAGTAAAAATCATTTCAATCAGATGAGGAACAGTGTTGACATAGGTGCTATTTTCAGTAGCTTGGGTACTATTGCAAATTCTGGTTGTGACGCAACTAAGTTGTCATTGTGACAATCACCATATACACAGCCAAATAATCCACCGTTTGCAACAGCATTTCCTTCTAGATAAGAGGTGGTTTCAGTTGTTAACTGTTGGTCATCCATTTGAGCTGGATACCCTTTGGGACAATGGGGCGCCTTAAAGCAGGAGTACCAGAATTTTTCCACCATAAAATTGGTGTAAAAGCTATGTTTGTTAAGCATATGTCAAGTCAACTGTTTCTAAAGAGTTAAAATGTGAACATAGAGCAGAAGTAGAATTCAGTCAAGTTTCATATCCTAGTTGAAAAATCATGACTGTGCAGTAAAACTAGCTTGATGAAGGTGTCATAAATTATACATTAAACCACTTATCTGACAGAAAAACAAGAATAAACCATCATTTATGGTAAGTGCTTTCTACTTCAATGTTATCTATTTCCTCTGTAATTTTACAGCCTGAAAATGCATCTTATCAAGCTACAGTATTTCAATATCCTTTGTAAAGTACTAAAAGGGAAACAAAGCAGTCACAAAGTGCATTAAATTTAAATTAATGAGCAGAAGAGTGTAGAAGGTCTCTCCTGCTGCATAACGCTACCCTTTCAGAAGCAGTGCCATATCACACCATATTGCACATGGCCACAGAAATTCACAATGCTACACCAAGAACGGAAGGTGTTTGTTGCCCATAAGATCTTTTACTTGCATTCCTCACCACATGCATTCTGCCCTGGGAGTATGAATTGCAGTGAAATAAGAAAAATCTCTGAAAAGTAGCAGATTAGAAAAACTGTATGTATCATCCTAAACTATTCAAAAGGCTCATCTTCCTCCTTTCTTTCCACATTGGCAGGATCTATGTCAGAAACTTCTCTAATCTTCACACCCAGAGTAGGTAAAGCCATGCTGTACATATCAATTTTCTAATTCAACCTCTCACACCTCAAATGTTTGCCCAGAATATTATCCCACACTTTATTCCTATAATATACTTTATTGTTGACATGCAATTTTTCAACTGTATTTTCCAGTACACAACAGTGATTTCTGCAGAATTATGCTGCAACGACCAGAGCTTGAATTAACATCTCTCATCTCTTTTCTTCCCTTCACATCTCCATCTTTGTCTTCAGACCCTCTTCACATCTTACTTAGGTTTCATTAAGATCTGAAAAGCCCAGTCTGAATTCCAGTATGCTCTTGAAGGTCAAGTCAGAAGTATGTTAATGTTTTCTTCAGCATGGCACCTTACCCTTTGAAGGAATTCCTCACCAACATCAATGAAAACATGTTTGAAAAATTTTCCCTCACTAAGAGGTCACCGTCAGTGATCCAAAAATGAAGTGAAGGTATAATGACAATAATGAAAAACTATCTCTTAGAAAGCTTATTATACCAGTATACCAATACCAACACATAGTTTCTTCATCTCCCCACTCCTTTCTTATCTGTTGTCTCTCATCTTTTACTTCAGAGAAACTCAAAGGGATAGAACTTCTTGTATATGCTATAGAGAATCTAGAAAAGGATAATTATATTCACTAATACTAACACATAAGCATAATCATCAGATGCTCAGGGAACAGTTTCCTGACATGAACACACAAGAGGGATGTCCCAGGAATTCCTGCTTCAGCAAAGCTATTAATAAGAAACAAAAATCTTCTAGTTCTACTAATCACTGACTCACAACTGGAAAGAAAAAAAGAGCATTTGCAACTTATTTTTCTTATCATCAGGTCACACAAAGTAGATGCAAAACAATCCTGCACAAAAATTTAAAAATGTACTTATTATGGGACAAGGAATTTGATCACTGACAAATTTAAATAAATGATTCAAGGGAAACACACAGCCTTCCCCTCAATAAAAAAACAAAGCAAAACAAAACAAACAAAAAAAACCAAACCAAAAACCACAAACAAACCATACAAAGCTTCACGATAAGACTAGATTAATTTTTTTGACATTACAGAGGATGGTAATAATTAATGCCATGATGGAAAGATATTTATGACTTCCGGTTTTAAAAATAATTTCTCTTTGATAATAAAGCCCAACTGTCATTAAGTAATGTTGTGGTACTTTCACTAACAAAGTTGGTGTATAACAGGCTATCATTACTACAGTGACAAGACTGAATACATAGTACAATAGAAGTTCAAACCTTTAATGAAATATCAAGTTTTGATAACTGTCTTCCCAAAAAGAATGTTAATGCCATTGTATCTAGAAAAAATTAAACTGCCTGGAAAGTCTCTGGTTTACTTCATTTGGTAGACTTAGAAATCCATCAGCACAGCATGCCGGTATCATAGAAAATTAATGTACCATATATTAAAGTGAAAGACCACAATATGTTAAAATTTAATTAAATGGCTATGTTTCTAGTAAAAGCAAACAAAGAAATATTTTTTTATTTTGCAGTCACTGACAGGAAAATACAGTCAGACATGCATTTGAAGTAAATTACAAAATAGACAAATAAGCAACATACGTTGTCTATAAAACTGCTTTTTCTCTCCCCAGCACAGAAAAGTCAAATAGCTAGATAGGAAATCTCTTCTTTATTCAACATTTTCTGTGTGTTACCTTGGAATGGTCCCCACTTACTTAAGTATTTCCTATGTGTGACTTCTACAGCATTTAGATCCTCTTTAGATTGTAGACAGCATTGAGGGTGTTAACAGTTCAGGGCTTTAGAGATCAATTCAGAGACCGGATATCTGTGCAACTAACCTTTAAATACCTTGAGTATGAAAAAAGAATTTATTCTAAAACAAATTATTTCATATCCAAAATCTTCTAGTCTATTATGCTCTCACACAGAAAATATTGAATGTAGCAAGATTAGATTTGTTGCCGAACTGAAAACAAAGAACCACAGAAAATGTGTTTCTTGTTTTATGTATTTAACAAATCCACTTGTGTTTTCATACATTACATGCCCTCATCATAGATTAATATTACACAAAAATGAAACTTAAATAGATTTCTACTCACACTTTGCTGTCAGTCGCCCTCCAGCCTGGCTTGGTCTAGTACTCATCTCTTTTTCTATTACTCCCTAGATGGATTATTGAAGGAAATTGTCAATTTTGTAACTCAGAAGTGTCATGTAGCAGAACTCAGATCAAATAAGTTTTCTATACAGGCATTTTTGCAACATCAAAGCCACAAGAGTTTCAGTATTTAAACAAAATATTATTGCTGTAAACATTTGGTTATATCTGGTCTTACATATTCCAAAATTTTCTGATTGGAAAGAAGGAAAATTTCCCCATGTTCTTATTTGTTCATAGGTGAAAGATTAATCCACATGGAAAACCTCTGAATTACCAATAAATTGATGAATTTTCATTAATGCAGATTATCACTATATGTAATGGTCATGACCTCCAGTTATAAAATTAAATTCTTTCAATAATTGTCATGATGGTGCCTTAAAATGCCTATAATTAATTTTTTTAGCTGTCTCTTAAATAATAAGAGTTAAGATGCCTTCATATAAAATAAAATACTTTTCCATATTCCACATGATGAGATTCCCTTTGAATTTTCATGATTAATAATGCAATAGTACTTAGCTTACTCAGAGAAAAGTCACTGCAAAGATTTGATAACTTTAAGTCAGTCTTAGCATCAGATTCTCAGTGCAAACACTTCTGACTCCAAATTAGCCTTCCTGTAATATTCTACAATATTTGGTAATAATTTACAAATATTTCTGCAAGTATTCTAGGCAACATTCCTATTGGTAAGGGTATTCATAGAGTATGGACAAATATGTTTACTTGAAAACGTGAAGGCATCCCCAGGGAATATTTTGCAATGCTTGTCCATCAACCACTGTCAACCATAATCATTTTAGGAACAAAGAAGAGGATCTAAAGTCCTGCTATAAATTACCCTTCATTTCTCCCCCTCTTTCAAGCAAAGTATTATGGAAGATTAATCCTTTCTTTAACATTCCTTGATATAACCAGAAACCCCTTCAGGGTTGATTCTTGACTCCTAACTAGAAGTGCAGCATGATAACATTGAATGGATGACTTAAAGATACATTACTTAAATACGTGTTTTATCAGTAAATATTCTTTGCAGGAGCATTAATTTTTTTTATGCACTATATTTACAGAATTAAGTTCTCCAGTTGCTGATGCCTCTCGTTAAATGAAACATCTAGTGCTAAACCCCCAGAAAATGAGAACTGACACTACTTCATTGACTTTAGTAGGTCAATATTTAAGTCCAGTACCTAAGTATCGGGTCAGTTGGCAGCTAACAACGATTATAGGGACCATGTGAAAGGTAAGAATTCCTCTTTCAATTTATTATCTGAAACTAATGATGTTTAGCTCTGCTGAACAAGATTATTTTTTTAAACAAATATAATAGGAAATTCCAACATTTTAAAAAACAACATCATTACCTCAATTACATTCAGAAGTTTTTTTAGTTTTGTTTTTCCTCCACAGATTTCAACTTAGGACCACTGAAACAAGAAATAATAAATAACATAAAATAAATTGACATGATAATATTGGAAAAAAACATTGCTACTGTGGCAACACAAGGAAGAAACTACATAGTTTCACTTTTCCCCAATTAACAGATCACTAATATTGACACATTCCTATGCAACATCTGGATTTAGAAAAAATACTAAATAAAAAACATTTAACCAGTTCTAGGCACCATATTAAAATACTATGAATGTCTAGTGAAAAAACATTCTAAAGGGGAAAAAAAACACACCACAGAACTTCAGTGTTACCCAAACTGTTTTAATTTAGAAATGTATCTCTGCCAAGAGCCTCATCTTTCAGAAATGTACATTAGTGTTTCAGTTGCTTTAGCTTACTTAATTCGGTTTTTACATAAAAATACAATGCAGAGAAGCAGAATAGTCAAGGTTTTCCTATTTTTATTTTTAGAGTCTACTCAACTTTACAATACTACACTCTATTGACGACTGATCTTTTGCGTTTGCACATCAGGTGTAGGGGAGATGATAAAAAGGACTGAAAATTTTAGTCACAGCAGGGTATGTTGCTTAGCCAAAAATATATTGTGCTGCAGTAAAGTAAAAAATGTCACAGAAGAACCTTTACATAACTATTCAAAAGTCCACTAGCTACTCTTTGTACTTGTCTTTATGAGGAAAGATCCTACACCTGAATAGCCTCAATTCAAAATATAAACTCCTATTTCCTGTCAGAATCTTCTTCAGCTTGATTTTTATTTTTAAAGGANCACTGGAACATCTTTCTTATGAGGAAAGGCTGAGGGACCTGGGTCTTTTTAGTCTGGAGAAGAGAAGGCTCAGAGGGGATCTCGTCAATGCTTGTAAATACGTAAAGGGAGGGTGCAAGGAGGATGGCACCAGTCTTTTTTCAGTGGTGCCCAGTGATAGGACAAGAAGGAATGGGCACAAACTTGACCATAGGAAGTTCCATCTAAACATGAGGAGGAACTTCTTTCCTTTGAGGGTGGCAGAGCACTGGAACAGGCTGCCCAAGAAGGTGGTGGAGTCTCCGACTCTGGAGACATTCCAAACCTGCCTGGACGCCATCCTGTGCAACCTGCTCTAGGTGACCCTGCTCTGGCAGGGGGCTTGGACTAGATGATCTCCAGAGGTCCCTTCCAACCCCTGTGATTCTGTGTTTTTAAAATCGCAGATTGAGGCCTCTCCTGTCCTCTTTGTATTTTTCTCAAGCAAAAGGCTGCTTATCTTACTGTGTTGCAACTGTTAGTCTTTTAATCTGTTTGCATATTTCACCCTTTTAATTTTAAAAACGTGTCACATCTTTAGAACATGTTCTAATCTGTATTACTTATTCATTCCAAAGTATCTATGCATTTCATTTTCCAGAGTAAATAAAAAAATAAAATAAACAGCACTGGTGATTACAAAATGGAAATTACAAAGCATATCATAATTATCATTCACCAAAGTTGCTGAATGTGACATTCAAAAATGAAGTCTCAAATGCCAAATGTTTTATCATAAAATTCCACAGTTTGTATGGTTACTGGGAAAACACATACCTCTTGGTTAAATGTTGTAAATAAAATCATACTTGAGTAAAGTCACACGTATAGGACAATTGATGCATTTACCATAAATTAGATCACATTAAACATGTAAGAGCTGTTTATAAGATAATCACAGAGCTATAGCTTACTTTTCTGTCAGGCATGGTACAAGCTGCCTATAAACTTGCTTTTCTGGTCAACCTAGTAACATCTAAAGGTCATCTAAATGTCATCGGCACAGTAAAGTTCTTTGCCTTGCTTGATATAAGTTACAGCCTTCCAACACCTGGATTGTTAATAGTGCATGGGAGTGAGCAGCCAAAATATTTCATATTGACTTAAAAGAGCTGTAGGTGTAGAAACATATTCTTAAAATTAAAATTTAAATGACTTTCCATTGGTACTAACTTAATCAGAAAAGCAAGGGCACAGGAGGGTGGTAAAAAGTCTACAGAACAGGAGACTTAAGTTTTACAGATGTCTTGTAAATGGTTTTTACAGGTTACAAAAGCTTGGTAATATCCAAGTTAGAGTAACTACATTGCCTTTTCCTTAACTATGACATTGTTCCAACATATTGTTTCCTTCATAGCATTTAATTTGGATAGAGCAAATTGTTTTTGTTAGAGGTCCTGAAATAACAAATACCATGGTGGATCATTTCCATGTTTATCTTGTTGACTGCTCTGACATGATGAAGAGCATGTAATTTCTGATTCAAACATCAAGCAACTCCAGACCTTGTGACTGAGCAAAAATTAGAAGAAATGGTTACATGCTCAACTTTAACAAGCTAAGTGTGAGTCTTCTAGGGAAGACACAGTAAGAAATACATCCTAGAGAGAGTAGAACTACATATGAGTGATGTTAAATAAGGTCATAAGATTGTCAAAAACTATTTTAATACTAATAACAGAGCAGTAGAATGTACCAGGAACACTGCAAGCTTTTGCATTTCACGTGCACTCCTGCGCTGCTGAAACATATCACCACTAGACTGAAAAAAGGACATTGACTAGAGAATTAAGAAGTCCGTATGCTGTGTAGCAGGAAATTCTACATTTAATGAAGAAATCATAAATGAAACCAGAAACAAAATGAATACCATTAGTATTGCATAAAGGTATATCTCAGATCCTTAAAAATATCACACTAAACATTATGTAACAATCCTAGACACTGATCTACTTCATGGAAATTCTTCCTAGCATGGAGGTTAAGACAACACTGAAACAAAAGCCTTTGAATAAATGACAAAAAAAGGTAAAAAGTAACAATCTGAAGGAAAAAAAAAAAAAAAAAAAAA
>VYXH01006790.1:307508-339304 GCA_013397275.1 Burhinus bistriatus | reverse complement strand
AAAAAAAAAAAAGAAAATCCAGTTTCAGGAACACACCCTGAAAATTTGAATTCTACAAAATACAAGGAATAATTTCAATATCAAATTCTTGTGTCGTCACCTACAGAACTGCATATAACTTTTCTGGTCATATTTTGAAAGATTACACAAAACAAAAAAGTTCAGCTTTGTGCAATTTTACTTGCCATCCACATGTTGGTAATCTCTCAGGATAAACTCCTATACAGCTTTTTTTTTCCCCCTCAGCTACTCAAAAGGGAAAATGTCATCTGTTGTAACAGCAGGTGATCAAACAATTGTAACACACAAATATGAGCTTCCCTAATGTTTAGTTACTTAGTGGAGATCACTAATGATACTGCTTTTATGCTGGTGGCATAAGGGTAGCACAAAAATGGAAAACCCTTACTCTACATGAAAGCCAATGTTTCGAGTCAGAGAGAAAACACCATATGGAAAATTGTTTTCTTCTGCGTCATCATCAAACAATTTCTAAACACTGTTAAAAGCTTCTTATGATTTAGAGATTTTTATAGACATTCATATACATGCGGGCACTCCTACATTCTTGATGCAATTGCTAATCAGCTATTTATTTTAATTATTAATCACATAGTTAAATTGCTAGTACACATTGCTTTTTGCAGGCACTAGCACAAAATTTGGCATAAAAATTCTCCTTAACATTTACTGGAAGAGTTTTCTTCACCTTGTGCAAATGTGTATCTGTAACCCATTCACTAGTTCCATACTACATTTTTCATTATCATTTAACATCAGAGCATGAAACATCCTTAGTATCTATTCAGCATTTTTCTGAATGCTTCCCTCAATCTCTTTGGTTAAATTAGAGGCAGTTAGCCTGCATTTAACCTTTTATTTCACCAAAGGAATTCTCTAAGTTTTCTGTTGGAGATAACAGCTTGGCCTTACTTTTACATCTCCCTTGAAATAATCAAAATAAAGTTTTAGGGCTTGTTGTAGACATCTGAAGAAAAAAGCCATATTTTCAGGATTGTTCAGATCCTAGCAGCTCCTATTTTGCTGCGATGTTGCAAATGTTTCTGAAAATTCTGATCATTCAAATTCCATATCTGGAGAGAACAAAAATACAGAACATGAAGTTCAATGTAAAGTTCTACTTGTAGGCTTTTTCGCATGTTAAGTAGAATAAAAATACAAAGAAAACAAAGCAGTCACTCTTTTTCGTAGAATAGCATGAGTTAACTGCTAGGGGCTGTAATCTAAATAGATTCATTTTTTTCTTGAATTAGTGATGAAAATGTGGTCCTATACCACAACTATACAGCAATAATGAACCTTCACAGAGCGCAGGGAGAGAAGTTTTTATGGTCATAACAACAGTAATTTATTCTGTCCCAGAAGTAATTTTGTTCTTTGGGGTTTTTTGGTTTTGTTTGGGTTTTTTTTCTTCTATTTTTTTTAACTTTGCCATTGAAAATGACAAAGTGCTTCTTATGTTCAATGCCACAATTAGAGGATATTTAGGTTAAGTATAGCATATGGCAATATAGTTCTCTGATATTTCAGATTAGTTTTATCATCCTTTTTTATGTTTCTGTGAATCTAAAATATGTTCTAACTCAACTACAAAAAACCAAAAAGCATTTCTACCCTAAATAACAACATAACCAGGAAGCATGCAACTCTGTTTATTTAACATCAAAAAATTCTTAGAAACATATTCAACTGAGTGAATTCATTATAGTCTGGAATAGATATTTATAGTTGCTCATATTGCAGATGGTATCTTGGGATAATCTTACTGAATTTTTATATGAATAGATTTTTAGGCTGAATGTTACTTCAGCCTAATCTTCTGTCACGAAATGTAAAATGCTGGACAATGTCATTAGTACAATTAATTAAGCAGCTAATGCATTGTGCAGAGGATATTGAATTATATCACATTGGAGTTGCATAGCATGAAGTGTCATAACCAGGTCAGTTTGAAATACTTGTATTCATCATTACAACATCATTCAGTGCCACAGAGACACAAAATTGAATCATCCAATGACTATTCAGCCACCAATTTCCTATTTCAGCCCAGTCTGACCTATATATGAATATTCTTTCTTGATTTTCTCCTTGAACATGCATCCTATGTGAATACTTAAAAGCAGATGTGGTACAATGTTTATACTGGAAAATGTGGCTACATTTTAACACAATCTTTACCAAGAAAGTCCTGTTATATATAACTGAGAAGTACAGTCTGGTAGAAAACTTTAGCCAATACGTCATACTAGTTTAAAGGCGAGCAGGTTAGTTGGATGTGTTTATCAAAATTACTTGAAGATAGGAGATTATTGCTCCGTCACATGGAATAAATCTATGATACTTGAAATTCCACACCCTTTCCATACATTATTGCAAACTATAAGAAGTCGGAAATCCCAGAATTTTTAAACAGCCTGAAGATCAAAGAGGTTAAAAACATGCAAAGAGTTATGTATCTGTTGACTGGCAGGAATGGAGGTTGTAATCACCAAGATTGCATGAGTAGTAGCAGTAGTTACAAGTTTTCTGGTGCAACCTTCTTCCTCCCCAAATGTTTCTCCAGTTGAAGCTGACATTATTTGTGACAAATAGCCAGATTCAAGTAACTTTCCAGTATGTTTATTTCAATACTTGACTCCTAACTATCCCAGAATAAACATTCGTGACCTGATTTATGGTTATATTTGAGATTTTCTGTTTAAAATTTTCAGATTCAGTTTAGGACAGGTTAAAAATTATCACACATCAAAAAAAAAAAAAGATGAAGAAGAAGAAAGCAGCCCTACCTTATGGACAAATAATTTTAACTTTCTATTGTTTAATTAGTCCATCATTTATTTCAAGTAAAATAAGATGGCTAGCTACAGTTGCATGAGTGGAAAAGCAGTGCAATGACAGCTTTGCATTCTTAATTCTGCTGGTACCAAACTTTAGAGAGTAACACGTTAACACCTAGAGGTGTTTCACTTACTGAAAGGGACCAAGGAAGAAGTTGAGGTTAGTCAATTCAAAACTGATTCTTAATGATTTCCTTCCATAAATGGCTTTGTATTTTGACTAGGTAGTTCTCTAAGCTATCTGCTAAGATTCAGATGTTTGATTGTTTTTAGAGGTCTTTCAAATGCAAAACAATCTAACTGGATATTTAGTTCTCAGTAACACACGCAATCTTCCCGTTAACATGCTTTACTGTCTCTGATTCTGTTTATACAGCAGTCACTCCTAAACTCACTAGCTATGAAATCTGCACCTGATTTAAGAAGGGGTGGCAATATTTCTGCAGTCCTGCAGAAAAATGTAACATGTATTGTTATGATTTTACTATGTGTTGATTTTAATATGTGCAAGGATGTAACATGTTTCTTACTTTTCCCAGCTTCTTCTATTTGGTTTTACTTTTCCTGTCATATTTCAGTAATATGCAAGATTGAAAGAGATTAGCTGATATGCTGAATCTGGATTTACCCTCCTATGAGCATACTAAAATTCTAGTGACCAGTATATTCATCAACCTCCTCTACATTTAATATGCACATTAGCATACTGTGTTTTATGAGAAGCAATTGTTAGAATCAGAATTACTAGGAGATTTTTAATTAAAATGTGATCTCATGAGTTCTGTGGTTGCTATGGCAACTCAGGCTAAATAAAAAAATCCAAGTGATACTACATCAGCATTCTTTGTTATTTTTAATGTAAGTGAATGATTGCATCACTACATTAACAACAACTCTGCTTACTTTATTAGTATGATTTATTTCTTCTTAGAATGCAGCCTTAGGGATACATTTTATGCTACTTATGCTCTGATCAGAAAATATTCAATAAATCCAGTCACTGATGACAAATAGAATCATAAAATCATAGAATCACCCAGGCTGGAAGGGACCTTTAAGATCATTGAGTCCAACACTTAACCTAACACTGCCAAAACCACCACTAAACCATGTCCCTCAGCACCACGTCTACCCATCTTTTAAATACCTCCAGGGATGGCGATTCCACCACTTCCCTGGGCAGCCTGTTCCAATGTTTGATAACCCTTTCAGTGAAGAAATTGTTCCTGCTATCCATCCTAAACCTCCCCTGGTGCAACTTAAGGCCATTTCCTCTTGTCCTATTGCTTGTTACTTGGGAGAAGAGATCAACCCCCACCTCTCCAGACTCCCTTTTCAGGTAGTTGTAGAGAGCGATAAGGTCTCCCCTCAGCCTCCTTTTCTCCAGGCTAAACAACCCCAGTTCCCTCAGCCGCTCCTCATAAGACTTGTTCTCTAGGCCCCTCACCAGCTTTGTTGCCCTTCTCTGGACTCTCTCCAGCACCTCAATGTCTGTCTTGTAGTGAGGGGCCCAAAACTGAACAAAGTATTTGAGGTGGGGCCTCACCAGTGCCGAGTACAGGGAGACGGTCACTTCCGTAGTCCTGCTGGCCACACTATTTCTGACTCAAGCCAGGGTGCTGTTGGCCTTCTTGGCCACCTGGGCACACTGCTTGCTCATAGTCAGCCAGCTGTCAACCAACACCCCCAGGTCCTTTTCTGCCAGGCAGCTTTCCAGCCACTCTTCCCCAAGCCTGTAGCACCACATGGGGTTGTTGTGACCCAACAGCAGGACTTGGCACTTGGCCTTGTTGAACCTCATACCATTGGCCTCAGCCCATTGATCCAGCCTGTCCAGATCCCTTTGTAGAGCCATCCTACCCTCAAGCAGGTCAACACTCCTACCCGACTTGGTGTTACCTGCAAACTTACAGAGGGTGCACTTGATCCAGGTCATTGATAAAGATATTAAAAGAACGGGCCCCAATACCGGGCCCTGGGGAGCACCACTTGTGACTGGCCACCAACTGGATTTAACTCCATTCACCACCACTCTTTGGGCCTGGCCAAGCAGCCAGCATTTTACCCAGCGAAGAATATACCCACATCCAAGCCATGAGTAGCCAGTTTCTTCAATACATTCATGCTATGTGACTGACCTCATAATATTGAATCTACTTGGGTTCTGATCACAGAAGAATTTTAAATAGAAGATTTTAAATTGCCAAAGAATTATCTTTGTTTGCATATAAAGATTTTAATATTCTGAAGAGCCCTTTTTTTCAGACATTTGTTTTCTAATTAAAAAAGCCGCTACTTGTTCAGTAGTGCAAAAGCAGGTAAAAAAAAAAAAAAAGCTACATTATCAATATGATTCCAACACTCTACTATCTCCCTCTGCAAATTATTTGAACAAAACTGAGTATCACAGCAAGCATCTTACATAAATATTCTGGTAAAAATTAATGGCAATTGCAATCTTTAAAAAATAGACCAAATAAATGTTAGAAGATCTATGATATTTATGTGTTATCATGCCATCCCATTGCACTGTCAACAGTGTGTGACAATTTAACAGTTCATTTCTATGGAAGTGACTTAAAAATAGAGATGAAGCCACTTAGATATCATAGAATCTGACTCCATTGTTTACCCAGTGAAAAATTAAATGGCAGCTTCTGTGAAGAGTAGCGAGATATACGTGATATACAACTTACTGATGGAGAAACAGTGCAGACAAAAATTGCTGTTTGATACTTAAGTAATGTAATTAGCAGCTCACAGCAGGACAGATGAACAATGAGGACAAAGCTGCGCTATAACACCCAAAAATACAGCCTGAGTTGTTCATCACATACCGGCTTCTCTTGGATTCAAAGAAAAGTGAATCCCCTCCACAGTTACTATAACTAAAAATACCATTACAGAAATTGTTAGGTATAACATAGGTTACATTTTTCTCCCAAGCTCTCATCTATGGTTAGCTCTGAAGAATCTTGTGGATTGCTCTAACATACACACAGATATAAATAGTGCAGATTACACTGTTACCAACCACCAAAATATAGAGCACAATATGCACAGGTGGGAAAACTGCAAACTCCAAACCATTGCCTGTCCTTTAAACAACGGTTGGTATGTGACAATGTATTTGCCACTAAGGTAGCACCACAAACAGTCCAATTGGTTTATCACCAATAACGTTACTTATTGGTAACCACTTAATTATGGGCCACTTAGTCTGAATTTGCTGGTTGGTTATCAAGGTTATTGCTCTTCTGCTGGTGCAAAGTGGATACAACTAAAGTGACCCACAAGAATTAGACAAGTGAAAGATCAAGCACAGAAATATTAGAAATTTTTGATTTTAGAAATTTTTGCTTATACAAATTTCTGCCTTTTTTTAAAGGGGACAATTTAGCTTGTTACTGAATTTATTAAGACAAACAGTCACCTTTTAAATTTCTCTCTAGATCCCCCAGAGTCATAGATATTTTTAACTGTCTTCAATACTGAAAATTCCACAGCAAGGCCACCTGATGAAACCAATGAAAAATCCTAAGCAAACCTCCTACAATGCCTGAGAATGATTTGAACTAGGGTTAATTCCTCCCAGATTATCGTGGTTTTGTTGCTCATTTCTTCCCATACAATGCTAATATAAACAGGAATTTATAGGATCAAACACGGCAAGGATGCAATTAGTATTCTTTACATTATGTTTTGGAATGGAGATAGTAAATACGTGGTGCTGGGTGTGAGATTGGTATCAGGTCACCAAGGAAACAACAAAGTGACTATTTAAAATTTACATTTATTTACAACCATAATTTTGGTTTACTCAAACACTTTCAGGATAGGTTTGTGTAGTAAATTAACACTTATCACCACACAAAGGTTATTCAGCATAATATCTGATTAAACATTTAAATCATTTGAATATAAAGCAAATCTTTATGTATTTGCTGTGAGCTTCAAATTGAGCAATTTTGCAGATAACAAATCTGCAAAAATTTCTTTGAGAAACATGCAAGTGCTGTAGAAATTAGAAGCAAAGAATAAAATTTAATTGCTCCATCTATTTTAAGGGCAAATAGAAACTTTAATTAAGTTGCAGGGCGACTATGATTTTGGAAAATGTATAATAAGTTTTGTCAATGTCATGATTTGAAAATTTATTCAAGCTCACACAGAAAGAGTCAGAATGCAGAATTTGATTAAATACAGCTATATTTCCTCCAAGTCAGGAACAAAAATAGTATAGCATCCCATTTTTGCTGACATTTGTTGTCTGCATGCTGTGATCAGGTGAGCTTAGAAATACCCGTTGGGGTTATTCACTTCCTGTCAAACATCATAGGAAATATTATTATGCATAGGATTTTTTACTTTTTATATATACAGGTCATTTGCTTACTTGTTTTTGTGACAACTAGAGGCTGATAGCAGTTTGCCTTTCATACAAACTGATCTGATGTTTACCAACAGGAATCTGATTGCAGGCAGTATGGGGGTGAGGCGGAACTAAAGCTTTTCACCCTTTTCAGAATTAACTAGTATCTTGTGAACAGCGTATCAAATATGTAATCAATCTTAATACTTGAGACTTCAACAGGAAAACTACATTTACTTCAAAAATGTACGTGAACTAAAGTTGTCAGTGTATCACAGACTATGTTACTTTTCAATTCATATAAGTAAGCAGTGACCATTTAAAATATCCCTTATAGGTGTTAAACACATATTATGGTATGTTTACTCACACTGAATGCTGCTTTACTCTACAAACTGACCAATTTCAATGGAATATTTTCCAGAGCAGTATCAAAACTTAGCTCGTGTCAAACAGCATGATTTAGCAAAAAACTGAGAGTATTTTTCTAAATGTCAGTACTGTTAGTACTGATTAAATGATATTACAAGTTACTAAGTCAAGTGAGATTTTCCTGCTATACCATTCATTTGTAATGCTATCTTCTCTGTATTTGATTCAACTACAGTCAATCCAAACTATACTTAAAATGCAAGCAAATGGCTGTTTTCACTGTGTTTCTGAATTAAGCTTGGAGTATGCACATCCCATGTTCTGAAAATTCATTCCCAAGAAAATGTCACATTAACACAAACAATACTTAAAATTGAGAAGTTGTCACCTCTTTCTACTAACACAAAAGACAAGTACCATGCAGCAAATTTTGTTCAGTTGGAAGTATGCACACCAACTTTAAATAGCTAATTTAGAGACCTCAGGAATCAAAATAACCTACTTAAGTTTCTTATTTAACTAATTCTAGTTAGATTTTACATTCCACATTGTTGTATTGGCAATATCTAAGCAAACCATAATGTAAATAGTATCTTTCTGAAAACACATTGTTGCAGTTTCCAAGAATTTTTAAGACAAGGGTCTTTCGAAAGATGGATTCTTCTGGCGACAGCACTTGTATTTCATGACACATAAAACACTGCTTTAGGATTAATTATTCCATCCACCAAAAATATGGAAAGGTAAAAAAAAATCCAGATAAAGGAATTACATCCCCACAGGATTCCTGTGTCACTATGAAATCCCTGAAGATCCGACCACTAAGTCAAATCCTTTAAGCTCTTCTGGTGCTGCAGGAAAGGAAGTGGCAGAGATGGAGACAACGAAATGGATGCTATGCAGCGCTTTCTAGAAGACATTTGCAAAGAGTTCTGGGATCCTTTTTGTTCTGCACAGCTCATTACTTGGGATTTCTGAAGAAACTATTCTGCAGAGTTTGTAAAAAGAGGACAAAAAGAATTGAACAGAAGAATTCTATTCTAGAGAAACCGAGCTCAAATGGAAAGTATAGACTTGTATCTTAGGGTGGCAGAAAATAAACTACGAAGTTTTATCTCTCATAAGACTGAAGTTGGAAATAATAAGTATGTAATTAAAACAATGGGTAGATTTTCCTTTGGCAGAGAAGTAGTAGACAGTCAAAAGGACCAGCTACTGAAAATTAGACCTGCTTCTCCAATGCTGATTTTGGACATCCAACACACATCTTCAGGGAAATGCAAACAGAATTCAATTTATGTTCTTCTGAGATAAATGACAGCTCTGCCAATGAGATGAAGTCTACAGCCAGTAGAAAAATCAAATATTTACAGATAAAGGCCTAAACTGTTCTGCCACAGCCAGTGTCAGCAGAAGTAACTTCAATTGATGTTAATAGTGCTTTAACTGAGAACTCAGACAAACCCTAAGATGTGAAACTGTATCTTCTCTGCATGTGTATGAAGATTCCAACATTTTAGTTCTATCCTATTCAGCTGCTCATATCTTTGCTCTGAATAGTAGTCTCTTAATCTATTTAATTCTGTGACTTCTTTTTTGCATAATACATTAAAAGCCAATTGTAATGGGATATGACCCTTTTTTCTTTGACAGAACAAAAAGAATTTAGGAATCTGCCAATATTAGGTAAAACACTTTGTTCCCTATAATTGCTGTAGACAAAATGCTCAACAGGCTTCTCATTCTGAATATATTTTAAATTCTCACTTACAGGTGACTTCATCAATGTCACTATAAGAATGTTGTTCCATCTCATTAAAAAAATAAAAGGGAAGAAAATCAATATTCTCATCATACTTCCTTTAGTCACTGATTTTCAGAAGCTATTAACAGGTCTCCAATCTTCCTTTTTCACTCTCTTTCTTTCTGATAAATAGGCTACAAGTTATTCAAGGAAAAGAGTCTTATTCATCTAAAGCTAAGTTTGAATATACTTGGGCATTGAAAGAACTGCTACAAAAGGAACTAGGTTGATGTTGCCTTTTTTTTTTTTTTATCTCAAGGAATATGGTTCTCACAATACTTGTTAGACTGACATGAGAATGCATTTATGATCAGGCCACGCAAGCAGACAGAGCTAGTATTTTGGCATGGTAGAGGGCAGCAAGTGTCCTCTCATAGATACTGAATTATGTTTGAGCTGGAGACAAATGGACCTTCCAAATCAATGCCTAGTTGATTTGTCAGACAATATAAAGAAATCCTTATAATTTTTGCTGTGTCTGATATGTAGATAAATAGTGATGTCAGCATTCTCAAGTCACAGGAGTCCTTCTCTTTTAAAACTTTTATTTATTTAGTAGTAGTTTCAGAAACATTTTCTAAACCATAAGTCCCATTTTTCAGCACTGATCACAAAACACAAATGAGGAACCAACCTAACATTACTGAAAATATTATTGAATACATCAAATTAATCAGAATAACAGAATATAGATATTAAACGAAAGAGATGCATGAATAGTACAGCTGTAAAAACGTAAAAGAGAAGAGACTTAGTACTTAACATTCTCATAAGTTTTAAGAACCTGGGAAACGCTACTTAAGCAGCTGGCCTAAAAGCTTGGCTCATTCTCAGATACTACAGGTTGAAGGGAACAAAGGACTGCTTTCACCTGCACGTGAAAGTCTCTGCACAAACATAAGCTCAGTGCCAGAAAAACACTGCCTTATGGCAGAGCCCTGCTTCAGCACCTACTCGTTAATAAAAAGCTGCATAGAAATGAGGTAAGTGGATGTTTTTCATTGCATCCACTTTGCATTTTACTGGAGGGTGGAGGGGCGGTAAATACAGAAAAGTTTATTTCTTATACAAATCCCAAAAAGGAGTTGTGTGCTACGTGTGTTATTAAAACCCTGCTCCCTTGATCATCCCACCACGTGCATAATTCACTCTCAGCTTGCTTTGAGTTTAGAGTTCAAACTGAGTTACAATGAGGAATTTCAGTTAGAGGTTTATTTCTCTACAAAGTAGTTCAACTTCTGTTGTTTAATTGAGAGTGTAGAGTAGGTGTTATCAAAGTTAGTTATTAAAGAGCAGAATAGAACTGAAGAAATCCTCCCTGGAGAGAGGAGCAGAGACTCACCATGCCCAAGCCCTGTCTCCGTAGCCTGTGCCAGTTCAGCCTTCAGGACTAAGGAATGGAATTCCTTCTATTCCAATTCATTTCATTCCAGTTTAGAAAATGATAAGGATAATAAGGAGTGCTAACAATTAATCAATTAACCTACAAATGCTTCTGTAACTGGTAAAGCTCTAAGAAGTATAGTGACCTAATTGCTTTCTATAGACAACAGAAGAATAAACTGCAAAATGGATCATGCTGAAAAACTGAAATCACTGGAAAAGAGAAGTCTTTTGTACTCTTATTCACACGAAGGCAGAGGAAGCTTTCAAATAGAGAGCAAAAAGCTGTAATACAGTCCAAACTTGCAAAATTGTTTCATTAGACTGCAACAGGATTTCCTCTTACAGTTTAGCAAATATTTTCACTTGGTTTAATGACAAATAACAAGAGCCTTTTTCCTGCTTAAAGAATATTTTCGTTTTTACCCACCCAGTGCTGAAGGTATAATTAGTAATATGATTATATTTCTTGCTAGGAACTAGAAACCAGGATTCCCTACTCCAAGACAGTGTAACCAGAGAAGCTAGGGCAAAGCTATGCTCTTTTTTCCTGAGATGGACAAAATGCAGAAAAGTGCTTTATTATTTTAAGGTTTGGAAAGCCACATTTTCTCACAAAACATTTTTACAAAGAAAATCCACATGGAAAAGGGGACAACAAAGGAATGGCTTTTGTTTCAGATGGTGAGATGCATGCTGGTGGGATTTTTTATTCTCTCTGTAAAGGTTTCTGAAGTACACTTTTCACACCAACAAAATGTAGCATAGGAAAACTCATATCCCATGATCTTTACACAAACAAAATTCACTGAACTCAAAGGGAATTAAAAAGAATACAGAAGAAAAGGCACCAAGATTAAGAGGACATGGGAGAAGGAAGAGAATGGATATGACAAGCTAATAGTCTTCCCAGAAGCCCATGCAGCCACTCCTAACACTCTTTTGTGGTTGGTTTTTTATTTGAATCTTTTTTCGGCAAGAAATAGGCTCTTCGGATATTTCAAAATAGATATGGCATATGATTTTGTTTTATAAACTCAGTGGGTCCATTTCTGTAAAGTCTGTCACATTCCCAGTTCACCGTGATAATTAGGTTGACAGAAATAGTTCCTTCAACATTTAAGCCTGTTTTAAAAGGAGCAGTAATACTAACAAATAAATTCTGCAAATCTTTACACAGTTCTCATGCTATTTCAGTCTGTGTGTCTATGCAGAGGTGGGGTACCCCTGAAGCGGGTTTGCAAACTGTAGGGCAGTGCATTTCACAGGCACAGAAATAAGCAAAGAATTTGTTCAATGCCACAGGCAGTGGCACTGTAGGCATGACTGATGGTGCAAAATTACATTTTTGTTGCTACTATCTCACGCTTGCTGGAATGCTTATGATTCTGCTTGCTTCTATATTAATAAAGACATTTCATGACTATCTTGAAACTTTCTATAAGGGGTATTAATCCAGCTGTGTGCTTCTTACTCCTTTTGTTTCTGGCAATAGCCACTAGTAATCAGAAGACCTTTAAACTAATACTTAAGTAGGAATGTTGCAACAACTGGGGGGCAGAATTCCGCTCTCTGCTTAACCCCACCTTGTCACACTAAAGGCCATCAGAATGTATCATTTGCTTTGCAGAAGATTCCTAAAATGAACAAAACCTTTTGTGATCATTACTGCACTCTCTGAAGTGAATAACCAAGAACTTTGGAAAATGCAAACTCAGATTTGTATTTCATGGCTCATTATAATCCAATATAGTTTGCAGAAAAGCAATGCAAAAATGATGCTTATTTATATTCTGGGCTGACTGGGCACTCCCAGTTTTGCCTGCTGCAGTTATTTCACTCTGCAGGTAAGAATTAAGGATTCACTGCAAAAGAAAGAGCGCATGTGAAGCTCGGTGATCCTATAGTGAAGTGCCTTAGGCATTCACCTGTGGTTGGAAGGGGAGCGCAGACCTTTCTCCAGTGTCCTCAGGAGTAGATGTGAGTCTGATTCCTTCACAATAAATAAATAAATACGGCAATGCTAACAATATGCAGTATTTCCTCTGTAACAGTAAGATACATAATCCACAGTTCCTACCTGCCCCCCATGCTTGAATTTTGCTATACTATGTCAATTTATAGATGCTCATTAGTTATATGTAACCTGAAATTCTCTTAAGGAAAAAAAAAATTAAAAAGTCAAACCATACAATCACACAGAGCTGCTGAAATTTCTCAGCTGCTAGATGCTTTTAAATATTCTCTTATTTCCATATAACCCTGAAATGGAAGACAAACAAAATTAATAATTCATTTTAGAATGACATCAGCTTCTTTGTAAAATGCAAATTTCCTTCTGCCTAAACCCAGTGACTCCTGGGGAGTGCTATGCACTGCTAACACTTTTGGATTGATGTCAATTCTTTACCTCTTCCTGATTCTGTCATGACTTTTTTTTCCCTTTGTCCTGTAACTGTACTTGCCTGTCAAAGTCCTGCACTGCAGCCTTCTAACACCATCGCCTGCCTGTTTGACTTATGCTGTTCTCTTGTTTTATACTTTGTAATAAATCTTTGCAAAAACCAGTACCCTAAGCACTCTTGCTGCAGCAAAGGAAGCATTTTCTGACCAAGTTTGCCACCTTCTTCATAATGTAAATTATGACCCGGGAAACACAATGAAGGATAAAGGGGCCATTGAGCAAAACACTGATAAAACAAGTATTTTCTTAAATAATTCCAGTATTTATGTCAGGTAGCTGAGATCAATAAAATGAACAAAGCCCAAATTATCACAATCTGTACATGCTGTGCCTTGGCTAGGACAACTGTCAACCCTTCACCCCAAATCAGAAAAGATTATTTAAAACAGACACTACTTCCCAGGTGATCCAAAAATTGTAAAAGCAGGAAATAAACTCCATTTCCTCATAGGCCAAATCTTAGAAAAGATGGAAGGAATACCTAGGGGAGTGCAGCCACAGTTTGAGACTTAGAAATCTGTGGACATTTACCCCTGTCATTCCATCATCATGGTGATTTAGGAGAGGGCTGACAACAACAATGAAATAACTTCTGCATTACTTTTGGTTTTAATTTAATTGATATTCTGCAACGTAATTATCCCATCTCTGATGCACGTTCTCATAATTCTTTTTGTTTCTTTCTTTTAATAGAATTCACTCCAGAGTCACATTGCCCTGCACATGCTGAAAAAAACAGGGTGTTCCTAAAATGCAGTGCTATGCCAGGTGGATGTGCTGGAGCTATCTCATTACCCAAGGGCAGCAAAATGTTTTATTCTGGCTAATTACAAATGTACAGAAGCAGCTATAATGTTTATAGTCCTACATAATACAGCATTATTCAATGCAGGATACACCAGTTTGAAGATAGTGTGAGTGTATCCAACACATGATGCCATTGTGTCACATAGACATTCTTTTCGATCTACTTCATGGATTTTACCTACTGCTAAAATACCGCTTGTTATATGTTAACTTCACCAAACATTTTCCTACATCTTTCAGAGAAGTGTTTAGTGTAATTCTGCAGTTTAAGAGAGAACAGCAGATGACATAAAACCACGGGGATAATCCAGAATGGCTTTCCATAGGTTTGGATTGCAAAGTTAGATACAGTTCACGCTAGTGTGTTAGTATTATTCCTCATCAAGTAGCCAGCCAGTTTATGAAGGCACTACAAAGGTTTATTTGTTGTATAGCATTCTATTATTTAAACATTTCTGATTATCTAGGAAGAAGCTACTGCTATTAGCTACAAAAATGGATAGCTTGCTACAGAGAATTGTACAGGCAGTGAACAGTAGAGGATTATATATAAACTTACAAATAAAAAGAACAGATACTATCATTTTAAGATATAAAAGAAATACTTCGGTAAAGAACTGTACCACTTTCATTTGACAGATGTTTGTTCTGGGATCTGGTATCGCACATGTCTTCCTGTGACTGGAGTCCAAACTTCTTTCTCATCTTCAGAACACTATTTTAAATAAGCAGCTTAATTACTACCTGCATTCACTAGTTTTCTGCAGGGTACATGTGCTCTACAGTTCATTTAGGAATACTAAGCCTTTGGCAAAAAGCAAGTATAAAATTATCTTTGATGTCTTGCCCCTTGAAACTATTTCTAGATACCTGAAGCAGACAACTGACAGCTTTATCAAAGGCTGGGAATTTGCCATCATCTAAGTATCAGAATTTCTGAGTCTGTCCCTAAAATGCATGCCCTTTCTGATGGGCAGATTAAAAATGGCATCACAGAAATTAAGCCAGGCACTCATTTCTTTTGAAGGTACATTCTCTAATATCTGTCAATATATTACATGTGTCAAGAGTGTTAAAGGACAACTTTGAGGAAGTTACTAACATGTACTTTGCATCCACCGCTTGCTTTCCTCTCTTATTAAGTTCTTCATCATCGAAAGGAAATATTTTTGCATTCTTTGCTTGCTAGAACAGCAGCAGGAATGCATTCCTCAAATTTAACTATGAACTCACTCATAGGCAGAGCAGACCCCGTGTCAACCTCAGCTCCCACTGAGCAGTGCAAAGTTAACTTGGAAGGTCTACACTGGCAAGTGTCAACACTTCAGTGACTACCCCAGGGCTACTCCACCAAGCTCACTGCATGGGCAGAGGTTATAGCTATAAAATCTTACACACAGTCATGCTGACAGGGCTTGTTAGCTCAGACACAGCACCAAACCACACCAAGTATTCAGCATCTGCACTCAGCTGGCTTAACCTGAAGTCCACTGAGGCTGTCCCTGAATCACTTTCCCAGCTAACTGGTGCCAGGTCAATACCGCATTGGGTTTCTTCACATCCACCCCGCAGGCATTCATGAGGCACCTCTGAATTTCCGCAATCTTGCACAGCCTGTCCATCAGGCTGGTTTCTGGTTCTCTAACATCAATTACAGCATCCAGCAGATGCTGTGAATTATGCCTTTAATAATGATACCAAGCAGTTTCTCACATCAGCACGTGATCCCTGGAGAACAGTTTGAATCTCAGTTGTTATCAAAAGCCCATTTTACTTAAATATAATCTTTTGCAAATGTTTACAGGAAAGTATGTTCATAACACAAACATTTAATCACACGTGGATCCAGAGTGTCAAAAAACATGGTAAAGCACCACAGAACTCTTACAGCCATTTCCCACTCAGGTCATCAGAAAAAAAAGCAGACCTAGAGTCACAGTCATTTACCACATTCTCTCACTCAGCAAAATTTTTTAGGATGAAGTGCAAGTACTGAAAATGCTTAGTGTTTATCTATCAAACAATGCCATTGTAAATATTAGAATTTATTGCACTTATTAAATTGTTGAAAGCATCTATTCTGTTGGCATTCAGAACTGAATACAGGCTGAGGTATGAAAAAAATTACCTATGGCAGCACTTAGATAAGTGCCACTCCTCAAAGCCCGTGCTGCGTCAACTGTCACATTGCTCTCCCACAGGAACAACTTTATTTAATTTTTTAAATGAAAGTACAATATATATATATACACACACACACACACTCTCTACTGCAGCTGGGAAGATTTAATGTAACGACAAATGAAGGTTAGGGTCAAAATAGAATACAGCTCCAGAAATACTTCTTCCATTTTTCATACTGCTCCAGTAACTATTGCTGGATATTAAGGAGGAAAAAAAAAGGGAGTCCTTTTTTAATTTGCCAGTGTCCCAACAATCATCTTGCCATATGGACCTTGACAGGGATTTAGCAGTGAATTGCCCAATTCTAAGCTGATATTAGCCAAGATTCTTTGGAATTTGGATGAACATTATAAGCTGACAGTGGAAAGTTTAAGACTCTGGGAAAATCTTATATATAATTATAAATGACAGAAGGAAATTGCACTGTACCCTCTCCTTACTGAAAAAGCAGGGACGTGACAAATAAAAGATGACAAAACATGCATCTGAGTTATTGGTGTTGTGCTCATTATATAGTTGATTTCTGCAAATAAAAATGGCTAAGAGATTAATCAGAAGATACATAATTACATGAAAAATGAGAAAGTCTATGACATCTTCAAAAAGAATAAAAGTGGAATGACCTTTCCTACCTCAGGATGAGAACTTAGGTAAGTAAAGACTACTGATTTCAGGGATGTTACTCTAGTTCTGCTGTTAGTTGACTGAGATTGCAAAAATAGTTCTTACAATACCATATATATAACAGTAATGATTCATCTACTCTCATATTCTCTGGCAGCCGATATTTCCTAAGTTTGGTAGGAAACTTTTCTACTGGGTATATTTTCTATCCAGGTTTCGTATGGAGCTTGCAACTTTTTCAGAATTTGGTATGTACCACTGTCAGAGGGTAAAAGATTACATTCTGCTCTGGTATAGGATTGTAATAACTGTTCAGCTAGCCAGTTAAATCAGCACAGCCTTGATCCAGCAATGTGCCCAGGTGGCCAAGAGGGCCAACAGCATCCTGGCCTGTACCAGAAATAGTGTGACCAGCAGGACTAAGGAAGTGATTGTCTCTCTGTACTCGGCACTGGTGAGGCCCCACCTCAAATACTGTGTTCAGTTTTGGGCCCCTCACTACAAGACAGACATTGAGGTGCTGGAGAGAGTCCAGAAAAGGGCAACAAAGCTGGTGAGGGGTCTGGAGAATAAATCTTATGAGGAGCGGCTGAGGGAACTGGGGTTGTTTAGTCTAGAGAAAAGGAGGCTGAGGGGAGACCTTATTGCTCTCTTACAGCTACCCGAAAGGGGGGTCTAGAGAGGTGGGGGTTGGTCTCTTCTCGCAAGTAACAAGCAATAGGACAAGAGGAAATGGCCTCAAGTTGCACCAGGGGAGGTTTAGGATGGATAGCAGGAACAATTTCTTCACTGAAAGGGTTATCAAACATTGGAACAGGCTGCCCAGGGAAGTGGTGGAATCGCCATCCCTGGAGGTATTTAAAAGATGGGTAGACGTGGTGCTGAGGGACATGGTTTAGTGGTGGTTTTGGCAGTGTTAGGTTAAGGGTTGGACTCAATGATCTTAAAGGTCCCTTCCAGCCTAAATGTGCTACAGCACTGCGCTTGATTTTTTCCCAAACAAGTAACAGCAGGAAGTAGCTGCAGCACACTGAGTGGTACAAACAAAGAAAAACCTCACATCTCTTGATGTGGGTTACACAATAGCATTACATGTCTAAGGAGAATACAGCCTCAAGAAAAAAGCATACTTAAACCTAGCACAGAAGAACAAGATAGCAAAAGGTACAAAGGCAGAGCAATTCTGGTGACCTGAGCTATCCAACAGAGTAAGATTTCCCTTGCTCTGCATCCAGTACCCAAGAAAAACAAATATAACATAATCAAGGTTTTATGGAAAACATCATTCTGTTGTAGCTGACAATTCACCAATAACAGAAAGAAGGAAATTTATTGTTTGGTTGTTTATTTTAAAAATAGTACTGCATATAAAAAGCAAGTTTCCTAAGCAATAGCACACCTGCTCACAGGCAGCCTTGAGGCATACGTGTTCCCACCAGCTCCTATTGCTCGTTCTCTATGTCAGAGAGGAGTCAAACATACTCAGGGCTTCTCTCCCTCCCCAATTCCGTCAAATTCATCTCCTTTGTATCTTCTCAGGTCCTCCTCCAAGGCCAAGAGTCGTTTTGACTGTTCCAAACCAGGAACAATATTTTTAATTTTACCGTGGAACACCAAAGTTGACATTTAGAGACAACATATGTAAATGTAGCAATTGCTCGATTTGAAACTTACATAAAACTTAATTGTCTATTATTTGAAGTTTACATAATGTTAACTGCTGTTGGAGGATTCTCTTAAAAAGCATTTACTCCAGAAATGGGTGATTTTTTGAGATTACAAAACAGATTGTTTTGCATATTTCAAGACAGATTAATCTGCATGGTTATGACTTGGACACAAGCAGCCCTGTTTGAAATTCAGATTATCATTCTGATTCTCAAGACAAATTATCCTGACACTGGCAAGAAAAGAAGCCAAGTTTCTCTATAGTGATCATTGTAGTGCTGACGCAGAAGTAACATTTGGAGCCCTTTTGCACGTTTTCAGTTTATTAGATAGCTGTTGTCAACAGTGCAGTCCCCAGTCTTGCTCACCCATTGTCCCGTATGTACAATAGCAATGGTGGATCCACTACTGTTCGACTGGATCTCCTAGATTTGCAGATCTGCTATGTACTTCCTGTTTTGTATAATTTATATTGCCACAGCAGCCCATGTGGAAATTAAACAAGTGCTTGTTCCAAACTCTGTCTCAGAAATTTTGCATTTCGATGTTGGAAACCAACTTTAAAGTTGATATCATAACAAGACACCTGTACTATAAGGCATTCATGGGCCCAGCAATCAGAACAACAACTGACAAAAAATACTAGTAACAGTCAGAAAGAGAGTAAGTGTAATGAGCAATTTTTTCTGAGAACTTATGGATGTTACCTAAGTTAAAGATACCATCCTTTGATTTCCTTGTCTTCTGTGAACTGGATCACTATCGAAAGAAAAAAGTCTGTTTATTGCCGGACATTAAAGGACAGATTAAACAACCAATTAGCTAATCTGACTATGGCTATCTAGCAATGCTGTATAATTGAAAGCAAAAACTTTGTTCTCCCCCTAAGGATACATCAAAGTTTCAAGGCCAGAAAGACTGGATCAATTGCTGTTCAAGCTTGCTGTGTAAAATTCAGATTCAAATGGGTTCCATGCTGCTGGAACCCCTGCGTACGCTTCCTTTCATCTTTCAGGATAACTAGCACTTTCTGCTTCACAACAACAATCCAGCTGAGGTCCTAAGCCCAGCACACTATCTGACTAACTTGCATTATTTACCATGCCTTTTAGGCACTAAGGAGCTACGTTAACTGACTAGGTAGATTCTACACAAGCTGTTGTGAGGTCTTGCTTAAAAGAGCCAAGATGACAACACACCTGCCATTTATGTCTTACCACTTACGCTGTTTTACAAATGCAGATGCATATAGCTTTAATCCCTTATTAGTGGGGAGCAGGAATAAATGCATCAAAAGCAATGAGCTATATTTAAAAATCAGAGTGAGGGCAGTTAATATATTCTAAAATATTATTTCTATAATCAAGTATTGAAATAATATGTTTGGCCATAATTAACTTTACTGATAGACACTTCTTTCTAAATTTTACTTTTTTTAAAATATATATATGAACCAAACAAAACCTTACCTTATTAATAATCTTGGACTAAAAAAATGAAATTGCCAAGTTTATATTACAAATTTAACTATGAACAACTTCATAGTTTTCCATTCAAAACACCTTTGAAAAGCACAGTACTTAGTTTAGGTACCTTATTACAAACTCAGAGCCACATACAGAGCCTGATCACTAACATTCTTCATGTCCCCAAATTCCTTGCACGTCAGTCAGGAAATTTTAGACTAATTTCTAGAAGTACCACCTACCAATTATATATTGATGTACAGGCTTGGCCATTTATTGGAAAATCCTTCTGACTTCAGTGGCACAGATCTGAAATTACTTTAATAATTCATATGACCATGCATTCTATTTTGTACTCATTTATTCTTGGCATTTTAAAAGGACAATCTTTTTCTTGCTCAGTTACAGAAAACATGAAAATACAAACAGACACCCAGAAACAAATCACCATGACTGCACACATTGCCCTATGTTCACTGCCACTGCATTCCCACTTTTCATAAAGGGCAATTAACAGTTTAACATCTGTTAAACCAGTGCAGTTTAACATCTTTGTTGGAAACATGGATGTTGGGATTGAGTGCACCCTCAGCAAGTTTGCTGACACCACCAAGCTGTGTGGAGCAGTTGACACGCCGGAGGGAAGGGATGCCATCCAGAGGGACCTGGACAGGCTTCAGAAGTGGGCCCATGCAAACCTCATGAAGTTCAACAAGGCCAAGTGCAAGGTCCTGCACATAGGTCGGGGCAATCCCAAGCACAAATACAGGCTGTGTGGAGAATGGATTGAGAACAGCCCTGAGGAGGACTCGGAGGTGTTGATGGATGAGAAGATCAAAATGAGCCAGCAATGTGCACTCACAGCTCAGAAAGCCAACTGCATCCTGGGCTGCATCAAAAGATACGTGGCCAGCAGGGCGAGGGAGGTGATTCTGCCTCTCTACTTTGCTCTTATGAGACCCCACCTGGAGTACTGTGTCCAGCTCTGGAGCCCCCAACATAAGAAGGATATGGACCTGTTGGAGCAGGTCCAGAGGAGGGCCACGAAGATGATCAGAGGGCTGGAACACCTCTCCTGTGGAGACAGGCTGAGAGAGTTGGGGTTGTTCAGCCTGGAGAAGAGACTGTATAGTGACCTTTCAGTACTTAAAGTGGGCCTACAGGAAAGGTGGAGAGGGACTTTTTGCAAGCCCATGTAGTGATAGGACGAGGGGTAACGGCTTCAAACTGGAAGAGGGTAGATTTAGATTAGATATTAGGAAGAAATTCTTTGCTCTGAGGGTGGTGAGACACTGGAACAGGTTGCCCACAGGAGTTGTGGAGGCCTCATCCCTGGAAGTGTTCAAGGCCAGGTTGGATGGGGCTTTGAGCAACCTGGCCTAGTGGAAGGTGTCCCTGCCCCTAACCCCAGGGGGTTGGAACTAGATGATTTTTAAGGTCCCTTCCAACTCTAACCATTCTATGATTCTATGAATTAATGTAAATACAAATTATGTGAGTGTCTGAACCATGAAAAACATGATACTCACTCTTTTGGGAAAAGCCTGTGAAGACCGACAAGATCTGATGGTTATTAAATTGAGACTTTAATGAGCCAAAAAGGAAGCAAATTTGAAATTTGAGAACCTTTCATGGAGAATCCTACAAACTTTTCAAATAGCAAGAGGCCCTGTTCTCAACAGCTCAGCACGGAAAGAGTGGTGATTTATCTTTTTTGCTGCAGTGATTTAAAGAGCTAGAACACATGACTGTGTCTTTAAAAAGCTATTCCAGAAGCTGTATCTCTTCTCATTGTATTTACATTTTTACTAGAATTTTAGGCTTTGTATATCATAAGGAGAAATAATATTTAAATAAAAATAAGAAGTGGTAGAAAGTGAGACTTTTCTGAAATATATCTGAAAAAGAAATTATTTTAATGAATGTATAATTTTTTGTTGGAAATAACCAGAAATACATTCGGAAAAAAATCCACACAACCTGAAATTAATTGGCAACTTGATGTCAACTGTCTCTAGAATTCTCTAACTTCTGAAAAAGTTAAAGAATTTAACTTCAGAACTGATCTCTTAAGGAGCAAGCTGACCTTTAAAAAAAATAATGTTTACCAGAATATAGATATTGCAAAATACTCCTTTTGAAAACAGTGGTATTGCTATCTCCTCTCTCCAACTACCAGTTGTGTTTCTCTCCAAGAACAATATTTCAAGACCTGTACCACTGAAGCAGACTTCGTATAATACTGGATTAAAGGGCTTTTAACATTATTTTTTTTTTGGTATGAATAACTCTACATTCCTGCATTGAGTATCTCTCTCCTCCTCTTGCCTCACTGAAGGTAAAACCTTTTCTGCTATACAGAGAACTTTCACATAAAGTAAAAAGGTTGTGGATTACTTCTTTTCTGAGCAGGTACATAACAGTATCTCCAACTATGTGCCTTTTCTTTTCCTCTGAGAGAGACAGAGAAAAGTAATGTAATACATAATTTTACAGCAGTCATTATAAGCTTGAACAATTTTGAAAATAACATGTGAGGAGTAACTTCTCCAGTGAACTGAGGCTGACAGAATAATTCTGTTAAATGTGACTAGGAACAAAACTATCGTCGAATACATGCTGTTGATACTGTAATAATATCTAGAGCTTGAAAGAAAGTCAGCAGCATGTTTTACTTCCAGTTCTATACTAACATTGTAAATCATTCACACAGGGGTCCAAAAAGGGGTATGTGTTCTCATAAACTGTCCAGACACAGATATCATGCTTTGAATATACAGTACTATACTGCCTTGCTCATAAGTTATTTCTCATTATAAGCATATTCCTACGAGTTTAAGAGTGAAATCGCTTTGTGTGCTTTTTCTCCAAAGACAATGCCAGAGCTCTGCCTAAGCATATCCCGTTCCACTACTTGATTTCTACAGGGTCTTCTTCAGAGCTTTCATTAACATATCAAAGCCACCTGAAGCCAATTAGTTATGTAAATTATGTTTCAGAAATAAGCTAACACCACAGCTACATCCAACTTTCATAATGTTACAAAACAAAAAGTTACATTATCTCCTACTCTGGTCCTTCATCTTAGCATAACCAGTTTCTTTCTTCACGGAATAGTTTTATAGTTAAGGAATTAGTCAAGTTTCTCTAAAAGATTTGATTATCTGCAGCAAATAGTATGCTCTGCATCCTGGCCTTTTCTCTATTTATGTTCCATTTTAATTTTTTTCTTTCCTTAATCCTGTTATCATACCTCTCGCTTTTGTACTAAGTAAAGGAGATTGCTACCCCATTATTTTAAATATTTAACTGAAAAGGGAACATAGATATTCCGTATGCCATTAAACACTTATTTGTCCTATTTCTTTACATGAGAGCCTACTTATTATTATTTGTTCTTTTATGTACTATAACCAAACAGTTACTGAGAAAGCCATCTTTAGTGGCATTACTGACGTCAACAGGGTAAAAGAAATTTGAGCTTTCTGTTTAATTAAATATCCACTAATGCCACATTTCTCTTCTCTAAAATTTACCTGTTTATAGAAGGCGACAATTAAGCAAATGCTTAAGTGTTTCAGTAAGTCAGAATCATACTGTGGTACAGACACAGACTCATTTTTTCTTCACTTCGTTTCCTAAGCCTCGTACACCCAAGGTCACTGTGCTGAACCTACTCATGCAAACAAATCCACTGAAATCAATGGGAGTATTCATATGCAAGATGAGTACAAGTTTGCACAAAGATGTTCTGATAGAGAAAAACTTGATAAATTTTAATTGTGGAGTTTCTTCTGAGCTCTAGAAGTCAATGCCTTTACAAAATCACAAGCTGAGTTTAAAAATGTTGAGCTCCACCCTGGAAGCTAACTAGAATCAGATTCAGTCATTAATGGAAAGTTCTAATAGCATATCAGCTGCTTTTGTTGTTTGCTTTGTATTTTGCATCCAAAATGCAGTGTCAAAGCCCTTGAGGTAAAGGTTTTTCATGAAATTATATATACATTGAAAAGGATAAATGCAATAGAGAGATCTCAGCAGCAATGCTTTTTTGTGGGCATAATGCCAAACTTAATCAGTTTGCTTCTCATGCCTGCCTGATTTGATAAGAAATAATCGCTACTGAGGGTACCTGATAGCAAGTAGCACAGATGATAGTATCTAAGGCTTTCTTTCTTAAAAAACAAACAAAAAAAACCCACAAAAAACCACAAAAGCTTATTAGAAATATTATTTGTCATTAAATAGTTTTATATTAAAAATTCTAAAATATGATCCATCAATAACTACCAAATAGATCTGATTTGAATCACTAAAGTTTAATTTACTGTTTGCAGTGAGAAATAAAGATGTTTGGAATACAGAATGGGATACTCAGAAAAAAAAAAAGCATTCTTCTCACTAAAGACTTATGGTGACATAAACTAGAAGCATACTAAATTTTGGAAAAGCAATTATTGGTGTCAACATAATTCACAGTATTGTAAGTGATTTGACTAATTATCATTTATTTCCACTAGAATAGCTTCCAACTCTATGCTCTACATCTGCTTCCAGAACCTGATGCAGTGCCAACACAAGTTTAAGGAAAGGTCCAAATTGATTTAGATGAGTTTTGTATCGGAGCTTATTTTCCATTTCAGCAGAGAAATACGAGTACACATTGCATCTTTCACATAGTTCCCTTCATCTAGGAAGTCACTTCCCTAATATAATGGATTTGCACTGAAAGCAATTTATCACAAAACTAACAGCACCCTTCTCTTTTTCCTCCTCTACACCTGTATATTTATAGTCAGCAAAATGGACAACAATGCTTAAAACAAAGTGGATTCTAACATGTGATGTAACTCTTGTTTATGCCAAGGACTCTTACGCTATATTAAGGTGAAGAGGGTCGTTACACTGAGATCAGACTATACTGAAACAAAGCCACGTGCTTCGGCCTGCAAAACACAAAGAAATTAAGTGTTCTAGAATTCCAGGCTCTTGCATCGATTCCTTCTGTTTCAGAATAAATCTCCTTTAAATGTTCTGTTTGTCAAAGGGCTGGAACCAACGACCATAGTTAAATTAATATTTTCATTGATCTAGATGGTGCTGCTTCTACTCAGCGCTGTATCCATAAACACAGAGAGAGTTTTGAAATACCTGACCTTCATTAGTTAGTTATGATTGGCATAGGTTCAAATAAAATCAGAATTAGGCCCAGGGAGTCAATAAAGATTGAAATTTTGGATAAAAGGAATTTTGATGTAACTAAGAATGTTAGCTTAAGCACCTTCAGTTGTGGTCTTCCTCTACTGAAATCTATGAATAGCATTGCCAAGAGGAGAAGTTTCAGATCTGGTTCTCAGATGTGCCTTGCAGAATTTCATTCATTCGGCAAATTTCAGATTAGAAATTACCTTCTATTTGATCAATGGAAAAAATGCCACTTGAGCAAACAAGTAGCAGAAGTTTTTCTGTTCTCTAATCACATACGCTATGTCTCTGAAATCTTTATTTCTGAACAGCCCTTTCCGTGCTTGCTTCCTCATCTCCCCAGGCACAAGCTGTACGGACGTGTGAGGACCCTCCCCCCAGGCCTCACGCTTTGCAAGGGAAAAGATCCTGTCCCTGCACTTGTGGTACTCTCTACCCCTCTCAGTGCCGTGATTCCAAAGCGGTCCAGCCATGTTGAGATATGCCCCATAATGTTTCAGAACATAAACTTCGTAACGTAGCAAGTTCATATACTTCATATACAATTTGCATCACTAGTTTATGTTGGCAGATGAAAAGTGATGTCGGTACATTAAAAGCTTACTAGAAATTCACAATTAGCATTCAGATCTAGTTAGGAAAGTAACTGATTAACAGCCTTGTTGTGATGCAGAAAGTCTTCCTCCAGGGCTGTTAGTTCAGCCCAAGGAAAATGACTGAGCTGGTCTTTATTTAGAACCTGCTGGAGCCTGGCTGTGCAAAATGATAAGCCAGTTCTAGCCAATGATTATTTAGTGCTCCTGTTGCAGCTGTAAGCAAGCATCAATTACAGAAATGTAGTATGCAAAAAATGTAAAATCAAAAGGGTGTCGTTGCTCTAGTACTAGCAAAAGAACTGTTGCTGTTATTCCAGCAGACTGCTGCCTTTAAGAGAATTAAACACTGACAACTTTGCTCCCTATTTAAGATGATTGAAGTCAGATTATATTACAACCTCCTCTGCCTCCAACTCCCTGTGGAGTATAACTCCCATCCAAAAATAAATCTTGAAAACATAATTGATTATACAGGACAATTCTAGCTTTCATTTTCAATTAGAAGCTGAGGTGGCAGACTGGGCAATGCTGATGAATACTAAACAGCCTGCTGTGACTGACTTGATACAACTATCATGCCAACCCTATGACATACTAAAGTACATAAAAAGTAGAAAATACAAAATCCAATTTGAATTATATGGAGATGAGCACTGTATTCTGGCAGAAAAGAATTAACCAATTAATGTCTGCTATTTCAAGATTCAACCCTCCCCCTAAAAGCTAGTTTCATTTGCATTTCTTATCTTACCAACAATATTAAGGAAAAAAAAAAAAGCCCTCAAAACTATTTAATCAGGTTTTAGCTATACTTCCCTAGTAGATAATGTTCTACTTCCAGGTAAGCCTTCTTAAAATCTCATTATCAATTGTGAAATATTTCTCTGACATATGTCTTGTGAGTGACACCTACATGGAAATAACAAAAATTTTACTATTTCACAGATAAATTCTCACTACTGTAAATTGAGGCTTTCAATACATTTAGGAGTCTATATGGAAAAGATTGAGGTTATCAGCTGCCCAGATTACCTGACCAGAATCGAGTTACTTGTAATAACTTTAGGATAGTTCAGTGAAGTAGATTCTACTCATCTTGCAATGAATGCCGAAATACCGGGTGGGATAAATGCAGATAACTGGTAACAATTTTAGTATTCCCATTTGATGCTAGATTTCCTTATTTTGATTTTTTTTTCCCCAAGTGGAAGAAAAGGCTGAAAATTTCTACAAAAATGAAAATTCCAAGCAACTTTTTTCAGGGAATATACAAATGACCTTGTCGATATGCTTCATTTTGACAAGTTGAAAACACATCCCTTTTTTTTCCTCCAGTTATATGATGGAATGGTCAAACTGACAATGAAAAATAGTCATCTAATATGTTTCATCAGTGCTTCATGAAAAAGAAATCAAAATAAACGTGATCCCTCAAAACAGTTCAATTTCATCCAGTTAGCACGCTCTGATGGAAAACATTTCTCTCTAGTTTGAGAAGTTCTTCAGGGAATACGTTTTGTCAAGTATAGTCAGAAATAATAACAACCAGCTGAAATAGTGAAAAGTCCTTTGAAAACTACCAAATATTCTTACCTGAACTCTTGGTTAAAGTATCTAGGGCCAAATATACCCTTAAGGAGTCTGTTCTTCCCTATGAAAATGTTTAAGTGTATATGTGAAATGAATAAAATGTTATTTAGGAAAAACAGACTGCAGGAGTGGGTACAGCCCTTTCTAACGGAGTGCAGTCACAGCTGCAAGGAGCAATGTGGGATCCCCCTCCCCAAGCTAACAGAAGGCGTCAGGAGAAGGCACTAAACCCCTGCAAGTACCGCTGGTGAATCCAGCCTGAAAAGTTTGGAAAAACCTGTTGACAATACAACTTTCTTAACAAGTAAAATATTTCCACATAGGAACCTAGATCATTATGTCAATGAGCTTCGATTACTGCGAAGACCTTATAAGAGGCAAGTACTCTTTTACTACATCACTTTCCTATCTCCTAATTCCAATGTTACTCTCTGCTGATATCCCCCCCCCCCAAACTGGTAAGATTGTCAAATTTTCAGTGAATAGCTGAGCTGCGAAAACCACAAGAGATTGTTTCCTTAAAGAAATATGATGTGCTTTTTTTTTCCTAGCATTTCATTTTCTCAGCGAAGAATGTAAAATAATATTTTTAACCCAACTGTGACTAAAATAAAACTTAGAGTCAAGGTTTTCTCTTTTTTTAATTTTTTTTTATTTTATTTTATTTTAGGTCTGATCAAGGTTAAAGCTGCATTCCCTACATCAGTCAGAAGTTTCACTTACATCTATAAAGTACACAAAGATGGAGCTCCTAGGCGTTTGGTTCCTGATGCTCCTGGTGGTATCTGCATTTAGCCCAGCAAAGGAACAGCGGGGCTTGAATCTTTTTTTGTAGTCAAGTAATATGCAGAAATGGCAGCTGGATTTAAACTACCAGGAACCTACCCAAGTTTATGGACAGGTTTACACTGCTCATGAGAAAATCCAGTCTTAATTAGTTAAATACCGGTTTGAGTAGACATTTTAAAAACGCTGTGACAGTGTTTGACCTAAGCTAGCAGAGTGGAGCCAACACCATTCTTTAAGCCTGTATTATCAAGGATGGTCTCCCTACTACAGACCCTTTACAGTTGCATGAACCAGTCACCTCAATTCATTCTGAATTTCTATTTAGTTCAAGTAACTCCCCGCCCACCACCACCCCGTGTCATTTTAGGTTGCTGAATAGGAATAAAGTGAATCTTCCTAGGTATGCTCTTTCCCAAGTTTACCAAGACTTTACTCTGTGAAAGAGAGTACCCTTGCCTTCTAGAGCTGCTTCCCTTGCTAAAGTCTGGGCAGCGAGCTCATGGAGATGGAAGACCTATATGGAAATGTATTCCCTGACAAACGTGAGCAAAGAGCTCCTTATTTCCAAAGCCTGGTGCTACAAGACTGAAAGGCAATCTGAGACAGATTTCATAATGGGAGAAGAAAAAGGAACTGGCAGAAGGACACTGGTTACAGCAAAAAATGGCTATTTGAGGAGAACTCACACAAAGGAATATATAGATGGAAATACTGGCCTAATTTCAATTTATTGCTACAGCAATGTGTTTCTCCAGTGCCCTGGAAAAGGATTAATTAGAAATATAAATGGTGAAAGTTGGTGGGGCTTTGCAGTACTGATCTAGTCCTCAACACAGTAAAATCTCTTTGAGAGTTAGCTACTGTATTATGGCTTGTGAATGCTATTTTTCCTAACAATCCATTCTTCAGCAGAGCAGCCAAGAGTGATTACTCTTTTATGCAGACAATAAAAAAAGTGGCAGTATAACTCTCTGGGTTTGTCCCTGCTGTGCAGAAGTCACAAGCCAGTAACGTGAAGACTAGTGAAGGAAGGGCATCCTCAGCCATGCGAGACACTCAACTTTAGCTAGTTCTTGAAAGGAATAGAACAACAGGATTTTGTATTTCAGAAAGGACTAATGTAAACATGTTAGAATAGCAGAGGTGAGTGATTCTTCTTATACAATTGAATTCTGTAAAAACTAAGTGGTTTTTTTTTTCTTTCTTTGTTTTTAGGAGAACTTAATTCCTTGACACAGTTGCATCCCTCTCCAGGCTGCCAGGTAAGGTCAATGTTTATCTCACATATATAAAACACTATAGAGACTACCCTAGTCTCTAATGATGACACCTAATAATGACATCTGATATCACACAAGTTGTTGTTCCTGATGTCCGCCTTTAAATGTCTCATTTGCACTATTTAAAACACGATCAATTTTTATTATTTCTCATTTTTCTTTGCAGCACATTGCAAAAAAAGTGAGAAAAAATATTTTGGTGAAAATCCATACTAACTCTATGGATAGCAAAAGTCTGTGCTTAAACTTACAATTTTACTGCAATAATTCCAACTTCTGTCTTTGCCGCCCACTGGTAAAGTCTGCATAAGAATTCTAGTCACAGCTCTCTCAGGGATAGAATCGCACATCAAAAAAGGGTGTTTCCATCCACTTTCTTCTAGAGCTCACTTGTTCTAGTCAAAGAATTTCTTCTTACTACTATCTAGAAGAAATAACATTTCATCCATAGTTTGAAGATAGTTAAACATTAGGTTCACAAAGTGAATGTTAGTATGATCAATTACTTCCATAAAGTTTCCCAGACATGTTTCGTGAAAAAAGAGAAAACATCTGAAACTGGGCATTTGCCTAGTAATTATCTCCTGTAATTATTTCCTTTTATGATAGCTACGTATTATTTTTCTTGATCACCTTTCAAAAAGGTATGATGATTTCCAGCAATCCAGAAAAAAATATTTTTAGGAAAAGTGAATGTAATCATAAAAAGACAAGTAAATAATGCATTTCAGTTTTAAACTATTATTTCACTTTAAGATAGTCTCTGCGTATAAGGAAGCAGGACAGAACCAAACTTAATATTAATATTGCAAAAATTGATCAGTCCGTGATAATGAAAAGAACATCGATGACATTTTGTTATTTTCCCTGAAATAATCTCTGTTCAGGTAAACCTTCACATATCTAGATTGAGTCAACAAGATACTGAAGACTAGCATGAGCTGACATGCGAGATCACCAGAGGTTCTCCTCCATTGACTGCTAAAATCAGAGAAATTGCTGACCTCTAAATCTAGAATAGGATTCAAGAACTGCCTCAAAAAAGCAAATTAAGCACATTTTACATCCCTTAATTTTTGTTTTATGTTTGGATTAAATGCACACAAATTTAGAAAAAGTTACATTCACAATATTGTCAGCATAATAAGCATTCTCTCCATTATTATAACATTCTTCCTGGCATTGGCAATGGCTCTATGGGAAGAGCTCCCTCATTTTTTTCAATTGATTTTAATGATCCATAACCCCCCCCCCCAAAAAAAAAATAGTGATAATGGGAGGTATATAACAGGCTGAGATACAGTAATCTGTTTATACAGTCTATGTTGCATGAATTGCCTGCTTTCGAAAGAGAGCAGGAGAAAATGAAACAGATGGAGAATAAGACCATTGGATGTTTGGTTAAGCTCACTTGGAAATACTGGGTACTTGTATGTCCTGTGTGTATGAAATAAGCTTTAAAAGAAAAATGCCATCCTTCCGCATCCCCATTCACAACAAAATGACAATCTATTGAGCTAAGCCTAATGTATTTTACTTTGAGACATTTAGTACTTCCTTAAAGACAATGGAAATAAAGCTTTTATTTTATGACAGGGAAGGTTAAATTGAAGCATTCTTTTTTGCATTTGACATTTACAAATAGCAGAAGTCATACAGTAATAAAATAATAATGAAATTATAAATAGGTTACTCTTCATTTGAATTGCAAAGATGTGCTTTTATGCTTTCCTCAGAGCTCACACATGTTGGTGTATAACAACGTACTGAAAACAACTCCTTAGTGACAGCTAAAATGAAAAGTTCATGGGGCAATATACTGTCCAATAAAAGTTTCACCTTACAGCCTATGTAATTTTACAGTAATATGTATAACTTCAGTTTTACAGTGCCTTTTATGCTGATATCTCAACCTGCTTAACCAGTGTTAATTAATTCATCTTCACAACCCCTGAGGGATTAAACAACTTGGCCAAATTTATAGAGAATAGATGGCACACTGAGCAATAAACTAAAAACACTGAAGCTTCAAACCTAGCTGTTAAAGTACTGGGGAGAAATTTCATGCATAAAAGAGAAGGAAAAGCATTTCATTAAATGTATTTAATATTTAGCTCCTACTCCTGTTTATTTCAGTATATACCAAAACATATTTCCTCATAACTGGGCCTGATTAATTGCTTTGTGACATTTCAGAAGTGGCAGAGAATCATCTACCCGCGGTAGTCGTCTTTCTCATGTATGTGACACACATTCTCACAGTGTTTAATATTCCATCCACAGAATGTGGGATAGATTTTCTATTTTGGCCAAATAAGAGCTGGGGGGGGG
>VYXH01006790.1:266855-307496 GCA_013397275.1 Burhinus bistriatus | reverse complement strand
GAGGACAAACGAGGAGGGGGGGGGGGGGAGGGGAGGAGGGAGAGAGTACTGTCTTGGATTACAGAGAAACTGTCCTATTACAAAAAAGCACCTCATGCAATTTTGGATATTTGCTTTTCACTTAACTAGTCCTCACAAAAAATCATCAAACTTCCATACATTGCAAGTCAAAATAACTGACCTGCAGGCAAATAAGGACATTTATTTAAATGTCTAACATTGATGTAGATTCTCAAATAGAAGTTTGATTTTTGAAAGACTTTTTTCCCTGCTTTTGTAATATTCTAATGAACATCATATTGAAAATAATTTTGGACTTCACTATGAATAATATGATCACTGAAGTATCATGATTTGCATCATTTAAACACTATAGAAAACCTTTGATAAAAACATACGCATGTTTTCACTTCAGATAACAGGTATTCGAAGTAATATGAAATAAATAAATAAATCATGTAATTTATATAAGAAGAATTTGTAGTTTCTTGGTTTTAAGATAAGCGAATATATTCAAATACTTGATTTTTTACAGAAGAAAAACAAGAAAGATGACCACATGGTCAAAGCTCTGGGATAGCATGTTGGATATAGTGCCTTCAATTTTAAAATAATGACTTAGTTGTCTTTTGTGAGTTGTGCAAATTCACAACTCACCTGATGCCAGACTAAAGCAATTAAAAATGCATCTCTGAAAAATATGCCATTAATTTCAGACAGTACAGTTAGTTAGAAGAGACTTAACTGAAAAGTAAAATTACTGAAAAGAAAACTGGTTCTTTTCTATCTCAAACCAGGAAAATTTTTTAAGCATTTGCATAACTGTCTTCCAGATCAGCATCCACTTCTGTAACTTGTCCAAGCCATCAGAAAGTTATACCAAGTCTTTTGCAAACTAATTCTTTATCTCACTTCTCTAGCTGGGATATCTGAATGCTGCTTTTCATCTGCCATATAGTACCAAGGAATAAACAGAGCAATGGAAAGAGTTTACTGATTTTGGTGTCCCAAACACAGCGCGCTGTGCTTCAGTTCCCTACATGTGAAGTGGGAGTAACAAACACTCCTTCTCCCAAATGGAAAGTCTGTCTTATCCGTTTAGACTCTGAGCTCTGCAGAGGAGTGGTGTCTCTTAAACTAAGTCACTTAGTGCATTGCAGCTTTTTTGCCAGTATCCTTTGTACTTTCCAGCCATTCCTGACTCTCCTTCCAGTACATAAACTCCCCCAGTGAGTACTGACTTTCCTGTGAGGAGGTTTGTCTGGCCCATCCACCTGGTGGCAGTCATGCTACTTCATAATCCTGAGTTAATTAAAATACCTTTTAAAAAAAAAAAATAACAACAATAAAAGTGCCTCCACTACGGCCCTGTGTTTTGCTCGAACATTGCTGGAATCTTTACTTTTACTACTAGCATAATGAAATACGCATCTCCCTTATTCCCTGGGGGCAGAAAGCTTCCTCAGTGCTGAAACTAAACGTGTCTTTTTCATAAGAAGGTGCCTATGAAACACTCTTTTCATCTATAGCTGTGCTCGGTAAATTCATACTGTACTCCTATTCCCTTAATCCTACATCGATATTGCAACTGCACTGAAAAATCTATCTCCTATTTTTATACCGTTTGGCATGTATGCCCAATATTTTCATCTACCGCGTTGCATTTACAAGACATTAAAACTCTGTCACTTAAGTAGACCAATAGCTTCTGAATAAATTAAGAGACTTCAGTTTATATGTACAAGCCTTCCTCACCAATAAACAAGCAAGCATCATAGTGCTTTGCCTCTTGCATCAGATACGTTATCACTATAGATTTGACCTTCAAACCTGCTTCACAAAAAGATGTCCAATGAGAGAATACAAGTCGTCAGGGACGGTTCGAGATTCACTGGCTAAATTTTATTGTCCTTTTTTGAATATTTTCAGCTGTCATTTTCCTCTTAAACCATTTCAGTTCTCCAAGTTTACTGATCCTAATCCCTGAATTTCTTTCTAACATCCTCCTGTACACATCGGCCACAGCCTTCAGAACTTCCAAGATTTCTGAAGGCGGCTCTGGCACCTTTTCTTTCATCATAGATGAAAGTTGACATTTTTTAGTCCTTTCAGATTTCAATGTCATATTTCCTCCCTACCCAGATATTCCTCCAGACTTTCTAATTACTTGCTCCACGCAGTAAATGTCAGAACTGCAGACCACAGCCCTGAGGACAGAATGACCCAAACAGGGGGACATTCACTGACAAACCCAAGGTCAGTGGCTACCATAAGATCGTTATTATATACGTGCACACCACGGCTATCTGAGCCGGACAAAAGCTGACACATGGAAAGACAAAGAAGTGTCTCCTGTTCAGCTGCAGACACAGATGCAGAGAGTTACAGCAGAGCGGTACAGCTACAGCGACTGGCTGAGCGCTCATTCTCAAACTTTCTGTGTCAGCTTAGAGCAGAAATGCATAAGAATAAGGACAGAAAGCTTTCCCTTCACTAAGTCCAAGGGGAACCTGTTATACATTGTGTTTCAGTGAAGAACTTGGACTATTTCTAAAACCTCTTCAACTGAGTTTCCCTATTGCCTATTGAACATTTCCTGTTACAGACTATGCAGAGACTGTTAGCTCTTCACCTCCTTCAAATTACACATCCTTGGGTAGGTGAGAGAAGGGGCTGGAGAGAAGAATTCAGCAAATACTCTAGCAGAGCATGACACTTCAGTAATTAGAGCATAGCCTTATCTCATGTCAACTCCTGTCCCAGCAAGCAGACTGCCAGCAGTATTGCTGGGCTCCCTCTTTCAAGAAATAACTTTGCAGTGACTTGTCACTTCTCACTGTCGAAGAAAAATATGCATATTATTATGAACATACAGGTGCTTGGTTGGGTGACAGGGAGACAAAGTGTAAAAAGATTCTTTTTTTTTTTTTTTTTAATGGCAAATTTCACACTGCATAGGGCTGTAGGTCTCTTTTTTCTTCCTTTCTTTTTCCTTAAACAATAAAGTGACAACCCTTCTGGTCTCACAAGTCTGCAAGTGCACACGCTTTGGTAGCATTCGATTGTGAGTGGATAAAATTGATATGTACAATATGAACTTGTGTAGTCCATAGCAGAGATCTCACTGGGAAAACAAGTGCTTTGTTTAAGAGCTTACTTTTAAAGCTGCTTTTTAATAAGTAAGAATGAAAATAGAAGAAGGAATAGAACCATAATGAATAAATTAAAGCTAAATAAATGTCAGACAAATTCTTGATCATCTGCTTTTTCATCTGCCTTTCCAGTTGCAACATCCTCTCCTGGCTGATACACATTAAGGCTGTAGAACCGTGCTGACATGCACTGCAGCATTTGTAAGGTACGATTTACATTTACAACCTTACTAAGAGTCATTATGTTATTCATTGTCATTTTATTATTATTATTCTTTACCTGTGAGTCTACCCTTTATTCAGCCACTTGGAAGCTGTGAAACCTATCCTGGACTCATACACAACATTAACCCAGATTTGTGGCTCCTTTCTACTAATCGTATCTGCATTAAGCTATCCAGTTCAGGGTTTTTAACCTTTTTCTGTGGAACAAAAACAAACAAACAAAAAGGACTTGTTTACTCCTGGCACGAGAAATCACTTGCTTTGTTTAAATAAAAATCTACCACTGTTCACTGAAGTGAAATATTTCAAGCTTTTACTACACTGAAAAAGGGTATTGATTTTTCTAGTTTTCTTCTGTTGTGAGAGCTCTTGTAAGCAATAGAGACCATTACATCATTCTGGTTTAGTAGTCAGGATCTTTTGCAGAAGACTTCCAAGCTGCTGGCTGTTTTTGTAAACTGATTGCTTTTAAAAGCAAATTTACATCTCCAATGGCAACTTTATTCAATTGCGCAATAGCAGTATTACACATCTGATATCCATAATCTGGATAGTATTATCCATCTGGTATCTGCCCTGTTTTGTCACTGCACAGAAGTCATGACTGAAAGGCTGTAGGCAAGACTAAGAGAGTAGAGTTGGGGTTACACACCTTATCCCACATGAAGACAAACATCAGGAGGGACATTAGTATGTGTTCATTATAGAAACAGAATCTTTTTAAGCATGCAAAGGCTCTCAATCTTCATGCTCAGTGGTTATCCCCTAGTCATACTCAGGAGTAACTTTCAGACTTACTCAGATTCTCTGCTTCTCCAAAAATGTGAATTCTTTTCTCTAGTTCCATGTCTCAGCAAATTTTCAGAGACACTGAAACTTTAAAACAGACACAGGAGATCACTAAAGGAGCTCCAACCTACTGAATTTTTGTAAAGTCAGTAAAAGATAGCCTCATCTATCTGCAACTTTACTTAATCTCTGCTTTTGTTAGCGCACATGTGAATATAAAATGTGGTCTTTTAGCTAGTAAGGTCCGATGTGAGGATACAACCTGTCCTAATTCAGACCAAAAATTTCTTTTTCTGTTTAGTTATTTATCTATTTGATTATCCGGAATTTGACTTTCTGCATTCTGTTTGTCAGCTTTGTTTGTCAGCTCTGTTGATTAGGTGAGACATAATTAAAAGACTATGAAAAAATAATCTGACTCATTGTGAAAACAGAAATATACTCATTATAAAACAATAATGAGGAAAAAAAAGGACTTCAAAATTATCTTCCAAAAACTGCTATAAATTAATACAATTTGAGGTTGGAAAGCTGGGATTACTGATATGGCTGCTACTTTCTTATGCCCAGTTCGCAGTAAAGTCGTAAGGTGATTTTGGAGAAGAATGAGGTACAATGCACATATGTTTCTATGGCTTTGATTTACAATTAATCCTGCACAAGTTTATGTTTGTTCCTTTGTAAAGCAAATAAAATTTTGTTCTTCTATGGCTCATATATATTACTTTTAGCCAACATGGAAGAAAATGAAAGGCTATTCCTTTCTACTATTCCTTTCTACTCCACACACGAAGATATTGTGATGACACTCAGAAAACATCTCATCTGAAGGCTATATTTTATCTAAGCATTTGAGTGTGACATTGCAATTAGTATGGGAAAACTGAATGCTACTTTCCCCGAAACTTCAGACGACAGCACTTGGAGCATAACTTTACTAGGAGCCAGGAAGTATTCCATGCAAAATCAATCTTCTATCTAATCAAAATGATATCTACAAAGCAAGAATGATAATCTGAGGCTAATGGAATTCCATGTGAAAATAATTACATATTAATATGCATTCCCTGTAGGATATGGTCACTTTTTACCACCCTGTTACAGTCATACGAGAGATGTATTTATACTGCTAACCTCATCCACCACAACCCATGTCCAACGGATAATTCAAGTACAATGCACATCCACACAGCACAGTGCTATCTAAACAACTTTGGCATTTTGACCACCATCTGGCCCAATCTGGCTTTAACAGAGATTAATTCTAGGTCATCCAATTCCTTTACCGTTCTCTTTGACAGATTTCCAGTATCAGCGCAGGTCCAGCATGAAAAACTACACTTCAGATTATAGAATTTGCAAGAACAAGCCTTTTACAAAAAAAAAAAAAAAAAAAAAAAAAAAAAAAAAAAAGAAATTATTTTTTCCTCCCACAGTAATTACAGCATAAAAGTCACTGAGATCTTACAATCTTCTCAGTTCAAGTGATGAGATGGACATATACCCCTCATTGTGCTTTCCATCATGGCTATCTGTACCCACAGGCAGAGGAAATCTTGACAAACTTGAGGTCCAGAAAAGGGAATAATTTTTTTAATGCAACGCTGATCTGAAGGACACAGGAAATCTAGATAAAAAGAGATCTCTGAAGGATTATTTCTAAAAATTGGATGGAAGAAAGAGACCTCCAAAGAGAGTTTTCAACGTTTGCAAGCTGCAAAGGGAACAGAACGATCCCAATGGCAAAAATAGGACAGCAACACTACTGCAGTGAGACTCTGCACACTTACTAACGACTTCCCATCAGCAAGGGAGTTAATCTCAGAGCTGTTGCTCAGAGATTTTGCACTTCCTTGACAAGGATGAAACTGAGCAGGATCAACGCTGTAGCAAAAATTACACCACCATTGTCAACGTCTGACTTTCTACTCTGCTCCTCTCCTACAGATGGTTCAGATAGCTTTTCAAAATATTTCCATCACTGAGCGATGCGCAAGTAGGAAGTTCAGAAAGTGCCCTAAGCAAACAGCAGGGTAGCCATGAGTTTTCAGAAATACCCTTTTTGAGTTCTCTGGAACTCCTGTCCCAGCAGAATTGCACAGTATCCTGCAATCGTGGCGTCCTGATTCCCAGGAACTGCTGGATAGGGAAACAAGACACTGCAACTGCAGGGTACTGTGCTATTCTACCAGTACAGAGGAAAGTAGGTGCAGATTCAGGTCATTCAGTGATTGAAAATGGATAGCTAGTTTTCAACACACACCAAAAACTGCGTTAGGTGCTCTCTTACTTGCTTATATACTATTATATACACTCAGCCATAGAGATACCCTTGGAAAATAAACTTTAGACCAGAGGCACTCATATGCCTATTCAGATACAGAGTGACTCAGCCTAGTGATCAAATAGGGTAGAAAGTGCAAATCATAATGATTTTGATATTGATAATTTTATCAGTAATCTGGACTATTTGACATAATCATTAACCATAATAAATTGTATTAAAATTGTTCTTATGAAATGACAACCTATGTTTCACCTAAGCAATTATCAGCTTGCCTACACTGAAGACGTTTCTGGACCTGCTAAGACAGACTGGTGCAAACCAAGATGCTTTACAGTTTGAATGTCAGCTTCCATGTGCATAATGGACTGTCGTGTATCACCTCAAAATTGGTCAGCCTTTTCATTGAAATATTTTCCTCTCATGGTGCACCTCAAGTTTTAAAATCAAACATTTCACCCTACAATACGAATATTTCAGTTATTGAAGTCTATAAGAAGAATAGAAAGATAATATCCTAGCATACTTTAACAAGAATTAATCATACTTTTTCCACTGCAGCATTATAATAAAGTAGTACATTCTAAAAACAGTTCAAACAGAACTAAATTTACTTAGTTTCTAAGTAACTTATATAAATTTACTTAAATTTATTCTGAGATTCCTACTGGTACCAGATACAACATAGCTGTAGGAAAAAGGAACTGGCTTGTTCTTTCTGGTACTTATTTGTATAAAAAATATCTCTTCTCTTCCTCCTGCTGGTCTCCTTTTCCAAAGAAAACAACTGATTTCTTACCATGAGGTCAATAGAAAATACATTCTGTTAGGAAAATTTGCTAAGAGATAACATAAGGGTGCTTTGAACACCTTGAAGACACAAGTTTTTCAACAAGGTGCATTTCAGGTCTCTCTCCAGGAATGTAAATTCCTTCTCAATGCCCAACTTGCTACCAAGTGGAGCTTTGACAGGCCCTACAAAGACTCCCTACTGACAACAGATGGCAATGTTTTCCTCTCTTTAGGAGATATTGGTAACAACACTGGAAATAAGACAGAATTCAGATTATATAGCCTTCTATTCTCTGACGGTTCATACAGCAGTTACTTGTAAACTAGGCGTCATAGCTTAGACAGGAGATATCAATTCATAGAATAGAACTGTATCCATATTGGTGATAACATGTTTGTCATCCACTGCTTCGTAAGAACTCCGTAGCCATTTGTAATATTTGCAAATTACACTGTGGTGTTTGAACCAAATAGCATACGCAATTACTCAGCGCAACCACAGTTTTTATAGCTGGGTATGTAATTTGGAATTCATCTTCAGTGATTACACAAACATTTCATCTTAACTTGTCCTTTAATACTATTCATGCAAGTGAAGCTCAAATTTCCTACAACTTGAGAGCAAGGGCAAACAGATCATGAACAGGACAGATACTTGTTTTAGGATTTGCATAAACACTCCAATACAACAAACAGGTTACTAAAACAGGAAGGAATTTGGGAAATACAAATTAGAAGAGGTTCCTGACTTCCTGAAGGAACAATTAAGAAAAAAAACTCTTACTTGCTCAGTAGTCAGTAAATAAACCTGAGGAAGTAGTCCTCAATACTTTGTAATCCCAACAAGGAGAAATTCACAGTTAATGGTCTATACCCAATATCATAGCTAAAACAACACATTTAAGTCTAGGTTTTCTTCAGGTTGACCTATTTGATCATACTCACCAATTAAAAATTGTATTAGCCAAGAATTTTTTAAGGTTTATGAAATGGAGTGCTAGTTTTAAAATATTATGTATGCCATAATACACAGCTTAACGAATTCACTGTCCTAGATAGTGTAATTAAATATTTAAATACAGTGAATACTTTTCTGTTTCACTGATACTTCATTTATATAATTAATATCTTATTTTTCATTATTTTTTAACAATGGAATAAATGCAGGTAAATGGAAATGTTATAGGCTATTAAAATTTTGTCTCTATTATTTGAATGGGTAATTTAGTAATCAGGATAAAGGACCACTCGTTATAATGTGACATGAAACAGACGTAACCTGTTTCAAATCCTCTTAGAGGTACAAAAATCTAGCTTTAACTGGGAATGACAAAGAACATGCAACCATTTAAAAAGGACAGAAATGTTACCAAATTAAGTCAACCCCAGTTAACTGCACATGGTGGAACCCAAAGGGTTTTGATGTTCTGCAGGTTAAAGAGTTATTGCATGGTTTATTATACGTAGAGACAAAAATACATAAGGGATAAAAAGGATAAAAAGCTTGTAGCATAAATTCTGGATTCCTGTACTATCTCCAATGGTCTTTAATCCACCAAAAGCATTTTTCCATTTGAACTGCTAATCTAGCAAAATACAGGGGGGAGAAGAGAGAAGGGTGTTGCATCTTCAGTATGAATTATTTTTCATTCACTTTGCAGTGTTGAAAGTGTGGCCTGCTTTCTGACATTTGTTGTTATGGTGCATGAAAGTAGCTTCTGTACTTGGATTTCATGCTAGCAAATTACAGATTGCTGTTGACACTTCCTTTCATTTCCCTGATCTTCAGTTAGATGAGTTTGTATTTTTAAAGTTTTTCTAAGATAAATATACACGTCAATATATCATAATTAAAGGGATTCTTTGACCTTTGTCATCTTAGTTTGCTTCATCTAAAATAATAATGATAACTGCTGAAATACATGCAGCCAACACACAAGTAACTCATTTGGCAGAACTTACTCATTTCAGAGTCTACCTATTACTATTTTTTTTTAAAGGCTAATTTTATCCAAAGCAATATCAGCTTCATCACTGGACTTCAAAGATTACTTAGAATTTGGCATCTTTTTTGTAGGCAGAGCTCCAACATTTAGCACTAACACGTTCAGACTCTGCATCAGCAGCAGGCAACGGGCCTTGCTGAAAGTTCTGGACCTGACCATCACAATTCAGATATTTTAAAAGCTTATTATTGTTCTAAAAGTGAAAATCATTTATCATTTTCCTATGATTCAACAATAGTAGTTGCAAAGGAAAAGTTTCAGGGTTTTTTGGTTTTAATTACCTTTGGTATCTCTAATAGCTAGTTTTCAGATGCTATTAATTTCTTTAATGACTCGTAATTACACGGTTAGTCTGTGTGATCACAAATTCCTAGTAAAATGCATTTGCTTTGCATGTGCTTGCGTTTCCTTCAGCAGTCTTTATGAAAAGTTTACAGGCTTACGATTTCATAGATTTAACTCAGTCACTGAACAAGGTACTTTGAAAAGACATCCATATTTGCATACCCCTGTTCACTAAGCTCTGTTCTTATTTTAAAGCTCAGCAGTGCAATTGCTGTACTAGGAGTAACAGCAGCAGCAGCAAAGAAAACTTGACCTCTGTTGATATTTTCTTGTGGCATCTGGACAGTTTTGTGTGTTATTTCAAAAAGTTTCATGAGATAAACAATCAGGCTGAGGTGGTATTTCAACTCATAGTCTTCAAAAGCAATACAGGGACCTAAAGAAAGTAACCTCAGAAGTCTGATAAATAACATTTTTCACCGAGATATCAAAAATATAGTTTTGGGACTAATAAGAGTAGGCTTGCAAAGGCAGTAAGAAACAAGGCAGGGAAGGAATTGAATAAAGAATTCTGCACTGTTATTGACTATATCCTTGACAATGCCAAAGTACACAACTTCATTCTGCATGTCCTAAATTATTCCAGAAGTTCCCTTGGATATTGTTTTTTGAGACAAATTGTTGGGTAACATTTAAGTTGCTAAAGTGTTCTCACAGTCCAAAAAAAGCTGCCTGCTTTTCCCTGCTACTAAAAAGGTTTCTGTATGATCGAATAGAGTGGAACAGTCTCCATTAAATTGCTATCCATTAAATGCTATTAATGAACTTTTTGACATTAATGAGAACTTCCTGCCAATAAAGCATTTTGGCTGTTGATGGAACGTATTCTTTAGAAACATGATCAGTTTCTCTATATGCTGTGAGAAAAGCATCTTTAGATGTCCTTTCTTATTTGAAAGGAGGTGGAAAAAGAATCAGATTAGCTAACAATACCAAAGTTAATGTTATTGGACTTCTATATTCAGCTGCAAATAAGATAAATCTAGTTCTGAATAAGAACAGGATGTAAATGGCAAAGACAAGATTAAGACATTTATGTATGTATCAAAGATTTACTAGCTGCTGCTAGACTAATTATCAATTCGGTTACTCTTCTTTCAAATTCCATCAAATACCCAGTTTTACTGGTATCTGAAATGTGTGTTTTTATTAAAGCAGGTCTGTTGCTGAATAAAACTATAAACATGTCCATGGATTGCAAGATGAATTAGTGCTAGGCAGGTACTGCTGCTTATTCTTTTTTATGCTCATGTTATTGAGTATACCATTTGACAGGTTTAATTAATTCTGTAGAAAAGGCAAGATTGTAACTTGGAAGATGTAAAAGTTGATGGTATTTTACCAAAGCACAAGGAAAACCTAACTGTGTTTAAATGACATTTGGCAAAGCAACCTACTATTTCCCCCAAATTATTTTTTCTTTGAACTATTAGCAGACAGTCTCATGGGTTAACTTCTACATTGATACTGATTCACAAAACACAACAATGAAAGTTTTCCGTGTAGAAATGGATGCATCAAACCCCATAACAATTTGTTTATATGTTCTTTTACATATCTCAGAAATTGAAGGCCACAGAATGTAATAAAAACTTTTGTAATAGAATCCCAAACACACACAGTCCTACCAGGAGCTGAAAATAATGCAAATGAGAAACTATTTTCCCATATTGAAAAACATAATTTCGTATTAAAAAATCTTCCCCCTATGCATTAGTGTGAAACAGAGATACTTCCAAATTCTACCCAGGAAAAGATCTACTCTGAGCTTAAAACACCAAAAGTTTAATGCCCAAAATGAAATCCCTGTCCTGCCGTTACCCAATAGCTGAAACAAGAGTGTTAACTCCCATGCCTTTGGTCTTCCAGATGTGAATAATTCCCATTGGAGTTGCTTTGCTGCATATAGATAGATAAGAAAAGGAGCATGTGCTGAATCGACCTTTGCCACATCTCCTGTGAACGCTAGCTATGGAGTCAGGCTTTGTGCTGGATGAAAATCTAACTCACCCAATGGGAAAGCACAACTCCCCATATTCATGAGCCTGACGGCTGGCAAGTTGACATAAGACGCGTACTGAAAGATTTTGCAGCATCAGACACCACTTCTCAACATAAGTTTAATGAAGACAGACGTCACCCTGAATTAAACCACAACTCCGTTATGGAGATGAGACTAAGACAAACGGTTTTCAAAACTGATATGCTCCTGAGGGAAGCTTGTGTTTCACTAAACAGTGTTTTCCTGGCAGAATATGTTTAATGGGAGTAGTTTCTGATCAGTTCCAGTTTAGGTAGCTTGATGTTCTAGATGGAAACAACCAAACCTAATTAAACGGTTTTTTTTGCAATAAGTGTCATTTTTCATGATACATAACTCCCTTCAACATACAGAGCTAAAGGAGAAGACAGTGCAACTTTTTGAGTCTCACAGCAGATGAAACACGAGGTAAAGGCTTTGGTATGTTTTTTTATAGTAGCCAAGGCAGCTTGACTGCCCTCACTGTAAGAAGGGAAGATCAATACTGCAAAAAGATCCTTCTGCTTACAGGGTCATAAGAGCGCAAGAGAGAGTCACTTCTCTTTAAAACAGCTTCTTCAGTACTTCCCCACTTCTCATTTTACCAATGAATTTATGAACCATGTGCCAGAGTCTGTTTAAAATTAATTTTAGTACAACCTACAGATGAGAATATGTGGGTGATAGAGTAATCCTGTTTTATCTCAGTTGCATAATTTATGTACTTATTTTGCTACAAGAAGCAACATTATTTCTCTGAAATAATAAACAAGATAATTCCTAAGCTCATTCTGTATTGAAAACCATGTACACGATCACCACAAATAGACACCCTCCCAAAAAATAAAAACAAGTTGACTGCTTTCACATTCATGTTTTGGTTTATGTAGTTCCTGATTTCAATTTCTCTTTTAAAATTAATAGACCAAATACATGGCTAGATGGCAAACGGAACATCTGATTTAAAATTCACTATCTGATGCCACATTAAAAGGTATCAGCACTGTAAAAAAGTCAATACCATCTCTTGTGTACCTAGCCACCGTGAAAAATACAGGAAGAATTTCTCAACAAAACTCCCATTAGGCTTTGCCTGAGTAACAGCAAATGTGTTGTATTCATAATATGATTTGGAACAGCAGAATAAACAAACAAGGAATTTGAATTTTATGCATGCATTTGAAAAAAACACCTGCTTATACAATATTTTAAAAAATATCAGTATAAATGCAATCCCCAGTGTGGACAGAAGTTGTTGATTTAACTTGGATTCAGTAAATGGATCTGTTTAGCCAAAACTCTCACAAACATTAGTTTAATCAGTCTATCCTTCAGTGTTTTAGAAAAAAGTATTTTTGAAAATAATTTCAACATATGGCTGTACATAAGAATATAAGTAGGTTCCACTCCTAAACTATTACATTTCATGTCCATAGAGCTGGTAGCAAGAATGACCCCATTCCACCTATCACTTTAAAATAAGAGTTTAAATAATACCTTATTAAGGAATAAATTTGAAGCAGAAATTCACATTGAAAAATATGAGCAAAACCAAACCCACAGCATTGAGAAAAACTGAATCTGCATTTCGCCTCTCCATTTCATCTCTGTTAATACTGCAGCAGAGCAGAATAAAATTTGCCAATCAATAAACATTACTCGGTATTTGAATAAATATGGAAATCATACCATCAGAACTAAAAACAACAAAGGCAAAATAAAAATAATATAATGAAATTATACTTTCTTTTTTAAATGTACTTGAGAGAGAAAAAATTATTTTGTCATGAGACAGACGATTCTCCTGATATTTTAATAAATAACGGACTTCTCCCCCTTTTCCACTGTAAATATCACAACATAAGCATAACGTACAAGTCTTAATTTCAACACACTTCATCTGACTTCTAGGAACAAGAAAAAAGAAATCACACTATATTTCCTCCTCATTAAGAAAGGATCTATACACCTGAAAGTTTTCTGAGAATCAGTCCAGGGATTTAGATTTGACAGTTATACAATAGCCATTATGTCTTTCACCAAATAAGAGCGCACCAGAAACCAAGATGTCTGACCACTTTTTTCTTCAGAACACATACAGTTGTGAATAGGTACAACTACGTTAAATGAAAAATAACCAACAAAACCCAATATAGCTATATAAGAAAATCTTAGTTGAAAAGTTTGCCCTCATTTGAAGAAAAACCTTTTTAGGCTCGTTGATGTTCAAATATAAGCACCTCTTGTTACGTTGCCACAAATTCTGAATGAGGAAAATGCTAGACTGCATTTAAAACGAAGTTTCATCTATTCCAAAAACTTCATACCTGAACAGTCAAGTGGAAAAGCTTCTGGTTTGAAGTAATCAAAAGACCAGCTCAGTTAAAGGATTATCACACAAACCTCAGAATTTCGTCTGGTCATCAGCCTTTGGAAAAGGATGTATTTCACTCTGCTGGTGATATGTGTAAAAGAGCAGCATCTACCTAAAGGCCAGCTGAAATCTCACTTAGCACTATGACACAACAACATGCTGTTTCTTACAGAACTGATTATAAACAAACTAGAAAATATACTGTTCTCCTTGAAGTCTCCATAGCCGTGCTACCATCCAGTATGCCTGCTAGCTTGTTTGAACTCTATTGTAGCCACTCTGTTTTCTTTTGGGTGGCTTTCAAAGGCTCCCTTTTCCTTTAGGCAAGTGCTTAGCATTTGCTAATGAGACTAATGCAGAAAACACTTTTGCTTGTTTCCAATATTTCCAATATAGGCAGCAATTGAGCGAAACCCACTAGGTAAGGAAAGCTCATGGATGATGGACCAGTGAAACACAGGGGTTTATACAGCTATTTCACATATATTTTGCACATGGAACATTTCAGGTTGGCTTATCATAAACTTTGGAATATATTCCAAAGCATAGCTATGATCCCGACATTAAACATACAAAGATTTGGCTTCTGCTCATTTACACTGATGCACTGTAATATACTCAATGGCAAGGGCAGGGTAAAAGAAGTTCTGTGTCTGTGACTGTTTCTGCAGCAAAGTCATCAACGGGTACATTCTTCCTGATTCGTCTGAATCAGGCTGCTGTGCCTCTCAAGATCTTAAAAACCAAAGATAAATAAACAAACAAGCAAGCTGATGCGTCAGAAGCTATCAGAGAAAAATATTTCTCCAGTGTTTTGATGTATGTTTCAATCTAAGCATGTATATTTTTCAACAAGACTCCAAATCATCTGAATCTTTTTGTTCCCAAAAGCGGAGCTCAAAATCATGAGAAACAGAAGTGATGACAGATGTTGGCATTTTAACTTTCGGCCCTGGCCAAATCTACATAAATATGAATGCATAAACAGCAATGGAAGAAGACTTAACTGTCTCTGGTGCTAGCATGGCTCAGGCAGCGTTAGGCATCAGCCAGAGCTCTTGAAGCCAAATCCTTTGAGGCGGCTGTTGTGTCCACCAAGCCCCCAACAAACGGGAAAAAGGCTGCAGATTGATTTGGTGGAGACATGGCCTCAGGCCCTTATGTTCTGGGCCCGTATTAACAGTCTCATCACATCGCAGATGTCACTGAAATTTAATTGGAAAGGGTATCAAAAGTCCAGCCTATTTTTTATATTTTAAGAGCTCAGGCAATAATGTCAAAACCCCAGAGAAGTCAAATTAGACATAAAATCCTCTTAGATCAATGAAATCACCCAAAATTAAATCTTGCACTTAGACTAGATTTTAACAGATATGTTAATTCATTCAATCTGCAGTTTAGCCAAGTTACATTAACAACAATTTTCACAAGTAACAGATTTTTTTCCCCTTTTAAAGAAATTATATACACCCCATTTAAAAAGGAACGGATATGACAGGCCTTTATAGAATGAATTAATGTCACATCTTGAGGGAAAGGTGAAACGAGGCAGCATTTTAAACCAGAAACAAAAACATATAAATGAATCTATTTCAGATACTCAGTATTTGAGATGTTCTATGGATCATATAGCACATATACACAAGTAAAAATTCCCAATATACATATAAAAAGCAAGTTTCATAGTCGAGAAGTGGACAACATCAACCTATTTTTGGCAGGCATATTTAAGAGAATTTGGGAAAGATGCACATACTTTTATTGCACTGCTATAAGCACTTATGTTGTCTAGATCATGGGATATTCCAAGAGGTCTTGCAGTTCTCAAAACTGTTAGAAAACAATTCCTGCCTGAATTATTTGTTCATAAATACTTGTCATCCTGGTTTTGACTGGGGTAGAGTTAATTTTCTTCCTAGTAGCTGGTATAATGCTGTGTTTTGGATTTAGGATGAGAATAATGTTGATGACACATTGATGTTTTAGCTGTTGCTGAGCAGTGCTTACACTAAGCCAAGGACTTTTCAGCTTCTCATACTGCCCTGCTAGTAAGGAGGTTGGGGGTGCACACACAGCTGGGAGGGGACACAGCGGGCACAGCTGACCCCAACTGGCCAAAGGGATATTCCATGCCATAAGACATGATGCTCAGCGTATAAAGCTAGGGGGAGTTGGTCAGGATGTGGCGTCCACTACTCAGGGACTGGCTGGGCATCGGTTGGTGGGTGATGAGCAACTGTATTGTGCATCACTTGTTTTACGTATTCTTTTATCATTATTATTATTTTCCCTTCTTTTTCTGTCCCATTAAACTGTCTTTATCTCAAGCCATGAGTTTTACCTTTTTTCTGATTCTCTCCTCCATCCCACTGGGTGGGGAGGGAGCTGCATGGCGTTTAGCTGCCTGCCGGGTTAAACCACACCACTTGTTCAGATCATGGGTTGCTCAAAGTCTTGCCTTTAATGCTGAGATCTTCATTAGTGTATGCATATTCTGAGAGTTTTTCCCGTTATAAGGCACTACAAGGCCTCCACTGACTCTTCATATGGCCAAATTGTTGAGTTAGTGGAGAAAACCTGCTCTGCAGACAGAGCACTGAACTGGATTCTTCACAGATGACTTGAAACTCTCTTGTTCAACAGTCTCTGCAAGAGTCAAAGTACTTCACTCATACATGCTTTGCTTTATGGTAGTCTTAATCACACGCTCCATATACAGAAACTATGCAGAATTAGCAGGAATATTGCCATAGTCATAATACTCCAAGTATATATGTTTTAATAAGTTTTGGGGCAGAGGTTATATCTTCATTAGGTTAATAGACATCACGCAGGGAAAAAAACACCCTTTAGACACAAAAACTTTTCTGAAACAGAATTGATAATCTTCTAAGCTAAACATAAGCTGTAAACTACGGGGCTGAATTTACCAGTTGCGTTACCTGAGAGAAAAGCCAGTTGATATCTGGGGGAACATTAGCAGGAGGAATTGCATAATATCAGTGTTAGTTGAGCTACAAAGAGTAAATAACAAAGTCTCCAAACCAATGTGTTGAGTGGGCAGCTCTTCTGAATGGGAAATCATCACAGTGTTAGGAGGAAATTCTGATGCTTTCATTGATTTCTGGCCCAAGCTCAAGGAACAAAAATACAGCATCCTCCTGCAGTCTGGAACCATATTTAGACAAGCCTGACATATAGACATTATCATTCTCTCTGTTTTATCCAATAGCTGAAAGTGCACACCCATGAGAATGGAAACATGGGGCCCAAACTCTCGTGCAATGGGCCCAAGTGTTCAGCACGGTTAGGGTGTACGCAGTCCTGGCTGTACCTAACAAGTCCTTCTGGTGAAGCATCAGAATTGAGGTTTTCAAAACTAACAAGCAGCTGAACGTGCATTCTGAAGGTGCAAGTTTTGGATCTAGGCAATAATGGATTTCTTGTTATCATTTCACTAGGGTGTTCTCTTTCCCTCTTAACATTAAAGCACAGATATTGTAGATTCTTAAACTGCTGTGGTAAAAAAAAACATCCTGAAACTTCATCCCATGGGCTGTCTTTCAATCTAACTTTGTGCTGAAATGAACTCTTCACAATTCTAAGGTTACAAAACCTATTTACTGAAGGTTAGGCATCACTTTTTTTTCCCCTCATGAAGAAAGAAAAATTCACGTCAGATGAGCTAGAACAAGGCAGTTATTCAGAGCTTCCCTATAAATTTCTTTCTAGGGTATTGTATGCAGTACTAGCTTCTTACAATATAGCAGAAATGAGAGTTAAGAAATGGCAGAAAATTGGCACATTTGATTTTACAGCACACAGATATAAAAACTGAACTATGATTAATATTTCTTTTTTAGCTATTTTCTTTCACACACAAATATTTTGAAGCTATACCTAACCTACCTAAACAATATGTTACTGTATGTTTGGGGCTGTTGGAGAAAGTTATGCTTGTTTTTCCAAAGACCCAGGAGATCTTCCATATTCAACTCATCTCTAATTTTCTGCTTTTGTAGGTCTGTGGAGGCATCACCAGAGGGAAATAATAATGGAGATTAGAAATTGAGCAGACTCTGTTAAAAACAAAATTAAAGACCTCCGAGAAATAACAGACTTCAAATTTGATTTTTTAAAATCGACAGCCTGGTGAAACTCAGAGAAAGATAAACACATTATGCTCAACTTCTGGCTATATGCCTTACAGTGACAAGAAAATATCCATATTTCAAGAAAATGCACTTTAGAAAAAAGGAATAAGAAACTGAGTTTAAGGATGTCTGTGATTAAAACAATTCCAAAGGCTTTGACATCAAACAGTTTATTATCATCTGCTTTCTAATTGCATCTGTCTAGATTTCTAATCTAGCAGAGAGAGATTCTGAACTTCTCATGGGAACAGTCAGGCCTTAATGAGAAATGCACATGTGAAAGTTAAGCTCTTGCCTACAAGAGGAGGGGGAGAAAAGAGACAGTGATCTTGCAAGATGATTGAAAAAAATTCTTTTACAAAGTGTGTGCTTTCCAAGCGCAAAAGCACAAAAGCAACAACTTCTGCTATGAAGCAGTTCATAAAAAAGGTTTGGTCCTAAACAGCTTTCAGTCCAAGTTTAAGAGAAACCAAATGAAAAAGGCAAAGACAAAGACAAAAACTGGTTAGTAACAAGAAGAAACCTTAGCACACTTCTGCATTTAACGCCATCAAAATTATTTTAATCGGGACAGTAAAAACACGGAGTTTTACAGTAATATCTGAAAGGAGTTAATAAGATATTTTGGCATGTTAATACTCGCAGAGTCTGAGGAAACATGGCAAGAGGAAAAACAGGCGTATTTGAGAGTTTTAACATGGAATGAAGGCTAATTCTGGGCTACCCAGAAATGAGAGTTGAAATTTCAAAAGCAACTAAGAGTGCATGTGGCTACGCTGGGGAGAAACAGCTTGTTTGGGAGGAAACATTTCCACAGAGAGGGACTAATACGGACTGTCTGGAAGAAGCCAGGAGAAAGATCTCTGTAGCTGAAAGTTGAACTGAAAGTGAATACAAGGAAAGCATTTAGTATTTGTCACATCTGAAGGATGGACGCAGTAGATAGATTTCAGTTATAACACGTGAAAAGAAAAGATACAGTGTTGGAGATGCCATGTGCGTGGGGCCTGGATATTGCAAGCCAGAGAAGATGAAGGATGATATGCATAATATGGCCTAAATGGCCAACAGAAGGCAGTGTTTTCTTAACAATTGAAAGAAAAAATCATGAAAATGAAACCTGAGGGCAAAGAATAAGAACACTTCTTGGTTATACTGAATGCAAACTGATTGATTGCATTTGGACAGATGAAGACAAACTTGTAAGAGTGAGTCTGCCAACAACTCAGGTAAGAACAGTAGCTGACCTTTTGCTTTGAGATGAATCTACCAGAGATAGTATGTAAAAGGAGTCAGAAAACCAGTCAAATCTGCACGACCGAAGCTTTGTGAGTAGTTCTTCTCTTTAGAGATTTTGGTGAAAACAAGACGTAGGAGCTGACTTTGCTGTCTCCAAACAACAATGGTAATGGGCACGTTGGATGAGCTTAGTGATAGGAGAAGATGAATTTTGAGTACTCGCGTGGGCCACAAGATCTTACTGCACAGCATTCTCGTTGCTCTATGGGTGGCAAAAAAAAAGCAGAGAGCTTCAGAAGAATGGTAAGGGAGGGAAAGTCAGGGGCACAAGAGAGATCTGGAGATGAATTAAGTGAAGGTCACTGGCGTATGGGTGAGGATAAGATCAGACACAGTGTATGCAAGAAAATTCTACATCCAGTGCCAAGAGATAAAAAGGCAGAGTTGTGAGGGGGGAAGGGAGGGCAAGCCAAGAGCTGGGGTAAGTCAGCTCATTTATAGTCAGTTTTCACAGAAAGAGTACGTGAAAAAAGAGAAATGGAAAAAGAGTATGACTAGAATTCAAAGGCTACGAGAAAGAATTGTCTGATCTGCTTGAAAGAAAAGTGAGCCGTAAGGCAAAGACAGAAGACTACAATGTTTTCTACAATAAAGGTTGGTGGGTTCGATCTGGTAAGTCAGATTTTGTTTCAATTCTCTGGTGATAGTTTTTAATCTCAAATAATTATCGTTGCTTTGCAGTATTCTCTGCATGTCCACTGGCTGAAAAGATGTAACAGTGAATATGAATAGGAGAAAATTTTAAAGGATTCATCTATACAAATAGTGATAATTTAGACAGGAAGTTTTAATTTCTGCTTTTCTTTAAGGAAAAAATAACTTTTTTTCTATCTGTATTTTATTTAGTCTTACACAACCTATTTAACATATATTAAACACAACTTAAAGTTAAATATGCATCATGCCAAGATGTCACACCGTTACAGAGTTAATGCATAAACAATAACTTCAGCACTTTACTATACCTCCTGCCCTGCTCAGTAGCAAATTAGAGATTACCCTATTTTTAAAAAAAGATACCTTTTTAAGAGAAAAATTAAGCAAGGGATTAAGTACAGTGCAATACTTGCCACATAACACCAAGACATTTTCCAGCCATTAGCAGTAACAACTAAAATACACTAAAACCAGTTACCCTAAGATAGGCTCAGCCATTCTAGCAAATATCCTAAGGCCTCCTTCCTCCCTTTCTTACATGTGGTTGTTTCCAAGTCCCAAGCTGACTAATGCACTTCAGGTTCTTTATTGCCACCTATTTATCAAACTGCACAGCTAGAATTGCACAGAGAAAGTACCACTTATGTCAGAAGGTCCTTAACCTCTAAAATGACTCCACATCAAATTCTTTTGGAGAACTCTCATTGCCCTGGACACCTGGCACCCTCTCCTCATACACCTACACAGAAATGCCAACTTTCTGTCTCAGCCGGGAAAGCAATTTTCCATATCATAGGTCGTACCATAACTAGGGACTCCCTACACCAGCCCTCAGAAGGAGGCCAGGCCAAAATTGCCCACATGCACCACTCCTCAGAGGGCAGCCCCAACCAAGGCTGCTGAAGAAGGGTCACTCAGCCAGCTCCGAGCCTGTTGCTCAGCCTCACTGGGTGCCCGTGCTCCGAAACAAACAGGCACAACATACCTCCTTCTAGGAAAACACACAAGAGGCAGCAATATGGTGAATTACAGAGGCAGTGTTTCAGAGTATTCTGTTGAAGAAGAAAATACGAACTAGCAAGTAGGTCATTTTGCTAATAGTTTAAATAAAACCTTTTTCAGGGATGATATATCCACAGGTAGGGAGTATTTTATTTAGCTGTTCCATTTCTGAACATACACCAAACTATTTATTTGTTTTTCTAAAGGAAATACGACCCCTTTGAACAACTGATTGAACAAGATTATTTTAAGAGTCTGCTTATCCTATTAGAAGATAATTGTGTTGCAGAGCATATAACATTGATTTCATGCACATTATCACAACTTTCTATAACAAGCAGTTCTTCAACCATTTCTACTTTATATTAATTTATTTTACCCATTTACATCTGTGGATACTTTGGAATTTTTGATTCCCCATTAATTTTCTAATTTGAGCAAGAAATATGTCTTTTGTGTTACAGGAGAATTTTTTACTTAACCTTGGATGAATTTATATTTTCCTCCACAATATACAGCTCACGTAGCAAATTCAATTATTTTGCTGTTTATTAAACTGCATTTTAAACTCTATTTGTAAAAATTAGTCTGCTGTTACATTACCTTCCTCTTTACTAAAGCTAGGCAAAAATAGTGCTTGAATGTTAGATTACATCAAAAGTCTAAACACCAATAAATCACAATGGAAAAGCACAGGAATACCTCTGAAAAATATATCTGGAATTCTGTATCCTTTAGCACCAGTTACAGAAAACAGTGGAACAAAGTCCTGTTAGAGTGTGTGTTCTTTGTGAAACCTATGAGTCTAACCTGACAAGCAAGTGAAGAATCCAAAAATATTATCAGCTGATGATTTTTTATTTTTTAAACAGTAACTACACTTCTTTCACCTTTTTCTTTTAAACAGCAAACTCAAAACCCACACTAAATGAAATGTCCAGTAAATGTTTCAGGGTGGGGGTTTTGGTGTGGGGTTTTTGGGGGGGTGGTTTGATTATTTTCGTTGTGGGTTTTTTTTTTTTTTTTTTTTTTTTTTTTTTTTTTTTTTTTTTTTTTTTTTTTTACTTAGGATAATTTCAATTACAAGAGTAAAATTATGGAGGTTTGTTTATACAGGTAGGACTTAGAAATCACAGATTAGCACAGGCTGGAAGGGGCCTTAGGAGGTCTCTAGTTGTATCAGTAGTGTGGGATTTCATCTTAAATGCCTACAAGATGAAGAAGAGAAATTCCATCAAAAACAGAATACAGGATTTGTCCACTTAAAACCTCTTAAAGTATAATTAAGTTGCTGTAATTAGGGATAAGAACAATTTAATTGGTTACAAATACCAAATAACTTAACCTCATCTTTCCATATGATAGGACACAAAAATACAGATGATACAAAGCAAGTAGAACGTAGCAATAGTGATGTTGGAAAGACAAGCATCTCAAGACAGAGATGGATAGAATATTTTTATGGTCTCTATAAAAATTCATGTAGCTTTTCACATAGGGAGAAAAGTAGCCTGGGGCGGGGCAAATCTAGGAGTTTCTCTTCATAAATCATTTACCACTTGAATCCAGACCTTTAAAGGTCCCTTCCACTCCAAACTATCCTATGATTCTATGAAAATCAAATTAGTTAAATTCAGAGCAATTGCAAAACTTCCTCTCAAGTGTTACAGAGTGCAGGGTTACTCACTAGATCAAAAGTGGTATTTAAAACAGTCCTTAGGAGGAAGGGGTCATCTTACACTTTCATGAAAAATGATGGAAAATACACACTGGTCCCTACTACAGTGGAGTGATATCAGGTTTGTGTGCATATTTGTATATTTTGGGGAAGTGGCCCTTGGTCAACTAAATTTAGTACCTCTTTCCTGTGAACTACTTGTTATAAATGAAAGAGCAATCCCTGGAGACAGTGTCACAATTTCACTTTGTCCCAAACTTAAAAATCTTTATATAATTCATATTAAAGATTGAACTCTGATATTCCTTATTTATAGTCCCTGATGGCTGTTTGGTCAGTAATATTCTCCCTCTAGGAGGTCGAACTAATTCAACCTTACCGATGTATAGGGCATGGTGTGTAATTGCCAAGAAATGCATTACCATGAACAGCTTTTCAAATTATTGCCACTGATGGTTTTAACTATTACTGGAACTCCTGCTTCTGAAATGTACCTGTACATAAGAAGAGGAAAGTTCTGCTTTGTACCAATCATCTTGGATTCTCTCTCTTCCAGTTTTCAACTTGTAGGATTAATATTTCAGACGCCGATTTTCTCCAGTGAGATTCACTTGATTTACATTACTTAAACATCTTTCAGGTATGTGTAACTATCAGAACAACTGCAAAATCAGAATTTAAGTGTTGCAGTAGTTAAAAGTTCTGGAAGAAAAAATGTATTTACTGTCAAGGGCTAAGAGATGTCAGAATCAACCCACATTACCTCTGATCCTGCTTTTTGCATTACTGTCAGACATTGTGGCACAGACAGGTATCTATAATACTCTTTATGTGTGCATTTGAACACCACATGCTATATCATACCGAATGCTCCTAAACCCCCTTTTGGTCTAAAGGGCCCCAGTCCACTGCTAACAGCAAGAAGGTTCACTATAGGGTTCTCTCTGCAGAGAGACTACACTGGCCAACAGTGCAGGGTGCCCCACCCTACAGTCTGCTCGGGGATTATACTGGAAAGAAATCATGAAATCTAGTATGAAAATTGATAAAAAGAAATTCTTTGTCAAGAAAGTTTCCCTAGCGCACAAAGTTATCCGTATTCTTCATTTGTTGCCTGGGCAGCAGTGCACATGTGTGTCCCACACCTGCCCTCACACCTCGGAGACCTCCTGATCCCTCCACTGGCAGCCAACATCTGGAGAGAGAATTTCCCACCAGAAGGAAGAAACAAATGACTGACCTCTGCGAGATGACTACAGGGCTTGACAAGGTGACAACATCCTACATCTTTATTTTTTATCGCATCAACTGACTGGAAGGATCTTATCTCAAGCATTTAAACTGGCATAAAAGGTCAAAGATAGACAAATGACAAAAATAAAATGTGCTGAAGCAGTGCCAGCAATATATCAGTGAGGAACTTGATGGAAGCTCCTGGATTAACTGAATTATTTTTAAAATTGTAGGAATATTATTTCTTAAAAAAATAATTTTCCGATTCATTCATGTGATTTTTTTAAATATCTATATGAAGCAAAGAGATTTAACTTACATGATGTTTGAAGTAAACAAAATATTTTTGTTTTATGAATTACTTGAAAAAGACTGCAGATGTCTACTGAATCCCACTTGAATCTCACCACAGAAGATGAACATTTTCATCTCTCCTGTTCAATATTCTCACAAGAAAGAAGAAATAACCATTAATTTTTCAGTGCTTGTCTGTATGAACAGAATTTAAAAGAAATGTTTCATTACCACACAAAAAACCTGGTAAGTATCATCTTGAATATAAAGAAAATGAACATTTTATATGTTGAAGGAGGTAAAAGTGGTGAGAGTGCTACAGATGAAAGAATTTAGAAATTTTGTTTATGCATTATTTATTGCAAGATCACAAAAGTGGAAAAAAGGCTTTGTTTTCTTGTAGATATTTTGTACTGCTTTATTTTGTTATTCTGTACCTTCATTTTTCGCACAAATTATTTTCCAGCCATGACACCATGAATAGGAAAACACTAATAAAAGGCAATTCCATCAGGAAAAAAAACCAAAACAAACAAAACCTACGCAACAGTACTGACTCTTGAAACATTCAAAAACGCAAGAAATAATACTGTCTTTTCAAGAAGGTAAAGTATTCAGAATAAAGAATCCCTAGATATTACATACATCCTTATTTTCCCTTTTTCTGTTCTTTTTCTTTCTGTAATGTTTCACAGTTTTAACTCTGCTCTAGACTCATATGTTTTTTCTCTTTTTGAAAACTCTCCAGTATGGTTGTACTTAGACCGTCATGAAAAGTGAAATTTCTTTATTTGACATACCTATTTAAAGTGGTGTAAAAATAAACAAAGTTTTCATTAGAGAGACAACTCAGGTCATAGTTGAACCTCTTGCATTTGATGGGAAGGGGTTAGGATTTTTAATTAATTTCGAAGGATTCTTGCATCTGGGCTTCTCAGCTTCTTTCAGTACAAACCAAGCATTCTCAGCTGTGCAAATCCCAAAACATTTCCTGGAAAAATGCAGAAAAACAAAGTTTCCTAGCTGGTTCTGACAAGGTCAGATGTCCTAAGGACCCATGGTTAGACACACATGTGCAGTGAAATGAACCTTCCTGTCATTAATCATCTTATTGTGTGTATCTCCATCGGATTAGATGCTATGCAAATAACTAACAGTGAATGTGATAGGACACCTAATTAGTATTAAAAAATTAGGGGTTAAATGGCTGATGTAATTTGAAAGGCATATGACTGAGAAATACAGTGATCTTCAGAAGACTCCTTGTCCCATTTAATCATGCATAACCGTACTCTGGGAAAAAACTTTGAAGTGTCTATTCTGCTGGTGGAGGGAAAAGCTATTTTGTTTCATCGTTTATTTATACTTTTAGATGGGGAGCTAGAATTATTTTTCTGTAAGCATCTGCAGAGGAAACAAACTTGATAACATAACTGTTCTTGCCATCTGTACATACTTTACACATTGTCATATAGAGTCACTTTGATAGGAAAACAAACACAAAATTGCCGTGTTCGGCGTGTTATGTAAAATGTTCTGCTTCTCAGTACAGTTCAGCAGTGCCCTCATCTACACTGAAGGAAAGATATTAATCTAACTTTGACAGAAGTGTTTGCAAGAGGTAGGAAGGATTATCTGTGAAGTTTAATAGCAGCAGCAGTTTAGGACATATTTAGGCCTTCTCACTTGCACGAGGCAAACTTTAGGAGTGCATGGAGCCATCTGCTTCTGCACAGAATGGCCTTTAAAAAGCAAACTTCCTGTCAAACACTGCTTGACTCATCCTCAGAAGCTTTTTTGATGGGAAACCAGTTTACACCACCTGCGGGTATTGTCTTCTATGGCTGTCAGAGAAGCACATTCACTGTTTTCTCCCAGGTTCCTACGCAACCACATGGGCAGCATGACCCTTGGGTAGGCTGTTACCTTTTGCTACCTTTGCCTGAAATCTGCACCTTTCCTTTCCATTACAAGCAGTCTAAGGGCTATCTCACCTTGATTCTGACCCTGTAAAGACATCAAAATCATAAATTCAAGTACATATTTGAGTCTCAATGGTTATATCTATTTACCAGACTCTGGAACAGCCTGGGTGCATTCTGGGGCCAAATCCTTTCTATGAAGTGAAAGCTCTACAGCACAAGACTTCTTTTTTTCTTCTCTCTCTCTGTACTCGCAGGCAGGCACTGACACCACGCTACGGTCTCCTTGGAGAGAAGGCTCAGGCTGGGCAGCAGCCCACGGGCATTTCCAGTAGGGTTTCAGTCTCAGCAAACAGCGTGCAGCACGCCAGGGCAGACCCACCTGCCCTTAGAGCTCCGGTGTAACCACCGCTGTCGGCAACAGCACATCCCAGCACTGTGCCCCTGCTTTTGTGGCACAGAATTCTTACGGGGAGGGGGACGGGACACACACACAACAGCAACAAAACACCTGAAGTCTTACAGCAATCTTTAACAAAACATTTTTTGAGAAAAAGTAAACATCTTATGCCAAACAAAGGATATGTCTTATCACTCCCTGCTACAATTGTACAACTGTCAATCAAGTCTGATTAAGCTTTATAACACAATAGCTACACGATATAATTGTTTGATAACAGGCTGGGAATCTTCTGGACTAAAACTAAAAGGCAAAAAAAACCCCAAACCCTTCACAGCATCATAAAATAGACATTAGAGGAGAAATTATACAACTGAGATTGTTCTTACTCAACAGCACAGTTTTTGTCATTTCTTTCTGTCTTGAGGTTAAGTAAGCAAGCATGACAGGTATTGTACACAGCACTTAAAATGAGCAGCCTGTGCATGACATGTATGCTGAAGAAAAAATAAATTATGAATACATTTGAATAATAAGGAGGAGTCACTTCCACCTTCACTACCCCCTTCACTCCAGAAAGGACTGGCTTCTTTAATAATATACATTCCTAGTGGTTAATTAAACACACCTTCCAGCAGCTTGCTTAAAGAGAAAGTATCTTAGTAAGTATATCAAGATGATAAAGGAGATATGATAAGAAATCCTATGATGTGAAAATGTAATCGCACAGTCCTTTCAAATGGTACAAGGAAGAACTTCTAAAAGAGACATTTGGAAGCTTTGGTTCATGCAGGAAAATTGCTGGTGTCTGTATTAGCATTATTTTAAGCCAGGAGTATTCCCAATCGTGGCATTACCCTGAGGAACAGCACCGNGGATGCAAACCAGAAGAAATGGGAACAACAGGAAGAGATAATGTTTGCCCCCCTGTGCTTAATACAGATATTTGGGAGGTTTTATACAATAAACTTCCTTGTAATCCTACACACGCTAGCCAGCCTCCGTTCCTCTGCTGCAGAGGTCATCAATAGGCGTCACAGCAGCAGTAGACATGAGAATCTGGGACCTCTTTACAAAGTTGCTTGTTTGAATACCTGCCATGCTCGTAGGGTTTCTCTTTTCCCCCAGGTGTGCAGAGGGAGAGAGGGAACGAGTTTCTTGCACAGAGAGTTGGGCCGCAGCACAACAGAGAGGGTGCGGGGAGGCTGTTTAGGCTAAGGAAGGTCAAACTAAAGCCTAAGCTCAGTCTGCTCATACAGAGACAGTTCACAGTGCCTGGCCGCTCGGGAGAAACTTTGTTTGAAAGTTCACCTCACCTATATTGAAAGGCTGAAAGAGTATGTAAAAGCTGACAATTAGGTGATGAGAAAATGGCCCTTGTACTAAGTATATTGGTACAGAGCAGAGCACTTCTGCCTTTGTGAATGGAAAAGGAAAGTGAAACTATTATTGACCATTTGGTTTTAAAATATCAGCAGAATATTCAGCAAAGGAACAAGGAATATGGGCCATGCAAAATTAAGTAATCCAACAATTTGGCCTTGCAGCATGCGTTAGTAATTGTTGGTTTCAGAGACAGCCACAAAGAATGTCAAATTTTGCAATAGAATCACAGCATTTCTACAAAGTGAAAGCACATCCTCACAAGTTGAAATGTTTGTGAGGAAAATGCTGCACAGATATACCCAGGAAAGATGGGGAAATGGAGAGTTCCAGATTCTAGAACATAAAGCCTGTGCGCTAAGGCTTATGCTACATAGTGCAAATTCATAGATTTTTGGGGCTGAAAATATAGAATCCAGAGATAACATTCTACCATTTTAATCTGCAAGACAATAAAGTGAAGTGTTAGCATTTCTGTGTGAGCAGGAAGGGTAAAACTTCAAACAATCTCTTCAAGAGCACAATTACCAGACTTCTTAAAAACAAAATCTCAAGCTATCTAAAAACATAGGTAATATCTTCTTTACTTGGGAATTTTTGCACTGAAAGTGACTCATCCAAAAGAGTACGTGACAGCCCTTTGTGAGCTGAAATAAAAAACTCAGAAGTACCAGAAAATGTATTATATGCAGGCTGGGGCAGAAAAGAAAAAGATAATTCACTTCTGGACACTGCAACTCATCTCAATGTCAGCAACAAGAAAAAGCATCACCATGTTTTTAAAGTTTGCTATCAATCCAACACTACACAAGGATCAGCATCCTGTATCTAGAGAAGATAACAGAAAAGAAATACTTCACATTTAATAGGGAGATAATTTTCAATGCAGTAAATTACTGCTGGGATATTAGCTTATTACTTGCATCTACCACATGTGCTGAAGGACAGGTACTCTATTGCATGGTGTGATCAGGGGACAAGACTTAGAGGAAAAGAAAAATAGCCTTGTACTTCAGTCTCTAGCCTGTCTCTCGTATCTGAGATAACTCATGTTTTGATGCACTTGGTTGATCTAATGCAAAACATCTCAAGAAACACAGACCACATGGCTTGGAAGGTTGAACGTGTGTAAGGAAGGAGAAAGGAATCCTTCAAAAGTTCAGCTGAAATGAAACTGTCACAAATGATGTACCTCTTCTCTATTAAACATGTCACTATTAATGTCAAAAAAACCCTCAAAGATACACTCAAACACAGTGAAAATGTAACATCCTTTAAACTAAAATTCATGCTTTGATGAATTTAATACATTTGTCATACAGAAGCATGTTATATATGTAAATGCATTTTTTCTTGGAAAATTAATTTACTGCACTTTTTGAGTGTGAGATATGGATAATATCTTCCTACGTTGTAGAACTTACTACTGAATGCCAGCCACCTTTGCGTCTAGGTATCTTCTCCCACCAGAAGAGAACTCAAACCACATTCATACTACAAATCAGACACTAGTTGTATTGTTTCTCAAAAATAATTTAAACCTCACATTAAACAAAGACAAATTCACCAAAATACTCTTAAAGCTTGGATGTGCAGTTTTAATTTCAAAGAAAGGGTGTACGAGGTAATTAGTGACAACAGGAATGGTTACAAAGAACATCCTTAGTTATAGCTACAAATGTGTCTTGGGGTGACAGACAAATATGTCTTGAGGCTTTGAGCGATCTGGTCTAGTGGGAGGTGTCCTTCCCCATGGCAAGGTGGTTGGAACTAGATGATGTTTAAGGTCCCTTCCAACCTAAACCATTCTGATTCTATGACAGCACTAATTCCACTGAACACTCTTTGCCCATGATGCCTCCTAACCACCAAGCAGCAACAGATTTCTCCTGTTTTGGCAGCAACTGACCTAAGGAGTACAGTGTTAAAGTGATGCTGGAATAGCTGTAAAGCAGGGTTAACACAGTTACGCCTTCTGCTGTGATGTTTATGGTACATAGAACAAGAGGAAATACAAATAGCCTCCTGGAATCAATCAGAAGCACTGCTGTAGCTGTGTTCCTCATGAAGCACAGAAATGAGAGCGTTGCTGGTAGTGTTGCAGAGTTTGTGCGTGGGGAATTCATATATAAAACTTTAAAATGGCAAAACCTTAACCCTCATGATTAAGACTAAAGGAAAACTATGAACCCACCAGACTGCAATAAAACAGTTCTGTATTTAACTCTTTTGTGTAGAAAAAATGAAAAAAGAAAAAGAGCCTGTGTATTTTGAAAGGTAGTAATTCTTTTACCAGGTTGAATCACAGCTAAGATGTATCACTGTCATTAACCTCATTGTTAATTGTCTTTTCAATAAATTATCACTGGGTGTTCCTTACAGCCCTTTTAATGTAACATAAAAGAAAATGATCTATCAACTTTGAAGGCTTACGAATCTGGATCTTAACACACAGATGAGTGAAGCAGCCCTCAGGGGTTACAGCTAGCTGTTGAGTAAAATGAAATGGAATCAAAGACATTTTTATTGCAACACAGAGAAGCAGCGCCTGCAGACACCTAATGGCTATGGTCATTGCCATCAGGCAAGACCTGACTCACACCCTGGGCTGCACAGGGAGGAGCAGGCTGTGGACCACAGGACAATTTCAGATTTTAATGGCAACAGCCATATTGTACAAATACCAGATTCCTGGTATACCTGTGTCCTAACCATCTCACCCATCTGCAATCTCACTCTTCAGCAGCCTGGACCTGCTGCTAAACAGTACCTCTTGCACCAAGCCCTACCTCCTTAGAATCAGAATTGTCTAGGTTGGAAGGGACTTTTAAGATCATCAAGTCCAACGATAAACCTAACACTGCCAAAATCACCACTAAACCATGTCCCTAAAGACAACCTCTACCCATCTTTTAAATACCTCCAGGGATGGCAATTCTACCACTTCCCTGGGCAGCCTGTTCCAATGCTTGATAATCCTTTTGGTAAAGAAATTTTTCCTGCTATCCAATCTAAACCTTCCCTGGCACATCTTGACGCCATTTCCTCTTGTCTTATTGCTTGTTACTTAGGAGAAGAGACCAACCCCCGCCTCTGTACAGCCTCCTTTCAGGTAGTTGTAGAGAGCGATAAGGTCTCCCCTCAGCCTCCTTTTCTCCAGACTAAACAACCCCAGTTCCCTCAGCCGCTCCTCATAAGACTTGTTCTCTAGGCCCCTCACCAGCTTTGTTGCCCTTCTCTGGACTCGTTCCAGACTCTCAATGTCTTTCTTGTAGTGAGGGGCTCAAAGCTGAACACAGTATTTGAGACACGGCCTCACCAGTGCCAAGTACACAGGCACAATCACTTCCCTAGTCTTGCTCACTTCCCTAGATACTTGTTGAAAGCGTCTTACTGGCTCCCCCAAGAGTTTCAGTCACCAGCAACATAGACAAGTCCTGCAAACGAGGCTTTGACATCTCCATGCAAGCAGCTGGACGTGAGGAGAAGTGAGGCTCACGAAAGACCACCATTCTCCTAAATCCCATGGGACCTCATGCTCTTTAGTCATTCAACATTATGCAGGCTTTGCTAGGATGGGGAGAGGGCTGTAACAAATAGCAGAGGGCCACTGCATACAGTGGATGCACAGTTTTAAGGTTCTCGTAACCCTTTCTGTTAAAATTCCCGATAATGCCCAATATCACCTCCTTTTTAAGTTTCTCAGTTTTGGAAGCTGCTTTAGATACTTGCTGATGATGGCAGGCAACTAGGGGAGGAAAAAAAAAACCCAAAGTTTGCCCTGCTGTTACTTAAGTTACTTGTTTAGAGATTTTGTGACAATCTGATTGTTGAAATCTTGCTCATATCACTGTTTTTCTAGTAAATGCAGCTACGCTAGACACCCTGTAGCTAAAATTATCATTTGAAAAAAGTCCCCCACCCATTTTATAAGACCACTTAGCCACAGGGAAGAAAAAAAAAAAGTAAAAATGACCTTACTTGAGGCACTGGGGGAGAAAAGCAATATTTTAAGAGAGGATCAAAAAGGATTCATATTTTAATTAGTCTCCTTAGTTCTAATGATAAACTGGTTTCTGAATGATTGGATGATTCTGCTGTCCTATTCCCTGTATGCTAAGATCTCCTTTCTAATGTATTCACTTTTATTTTCAGTTTTATTTTGGGGCTATACATCTATCCAGTTTGATAAGCTATATCTTTTCTAAATGTGTTTTTCCCTTTATCCAAAAAGAGTTGGAAGACAAAAGCCAAGAATTATTTTAAGTGTGCAGACCTGCTGAGGTCTGGCATTTTGAAGATAAGTACAAAGCAAGAAAAACCCCCTCAACTTTTAAGGTAGAAAAGTTCCCCCTTAATCTAAAATTGTTTTCTAAATCAGCAACTCTTATTGCAAACTGTGCAGTAAAACTTCCTGACCATCAAAATGGGCAGAGAATTTGTTTTGCCGTACTCAGTACAAAATGTCCACCAGATCAGAGTGGCAGAGATGGGATTTGGGCTCTGACCTCCTAAGGTTTTCGAAATAAAGCAGCCTTGAGTCTACCATATGGTTTGCATCATGGACATGCACCAAGGAAATGCAGTCTTTTGGAAGAAATAGAGATGCAAGTTTCCAGCTATAATTAAATAGCCCATGGAACTTCTAATGAAACTGTACTCATTAGTGATGCAGCCAACCGAGGCAATTAGACTCTTTTACTATTCTGGTAGCTCTAAGACTGATTATGATGTTCTGTTTTCTTCCCTTTTTTATAATTTTGCTTTTAACAGCTATAGCAGCTGGAGTAACCCTACCCAGAAGAAACAGGGTTTTATTGTTAGCTAATCAATTCTAGTTCGTATTGCATAGAGCTTTTAATTATGCAAGATATTTTAATTCTTCACAAGGACACAACACTAAAAAAGAAAAGATAAAAGAAATAAATTATTTCTGGAACATACAACTGAGACCCTAGGTGGCAAAAAGGGATAGCAATAAAAATGCGGAATATTTTGAAATTGGTTTTTAGAAAGATAATTTTTGATCCTGCAATAAATGTGAACAGGAAAAGAATGTCTAACACTGATTTAATTTCTTTTTGGCAGTAGACTAAAAAATGTCAGCTTATTTTCTGTTATGAAGAATAAAGGTATAATAGTGCATGATAAACAGAAAAAAAAAAAAAAACAACCCCCCAAAAAAACCCCCAATAACTTTAAGGTAAAATCATTACTATTATTTGCAATATGACAGTGCACAGAAGGCTGTAATGATGTCCTGTCAGGTTCTGCCCTAGTAACAGCCCTCATCAAGAATTTATAATCTGAGGAGGGAGGGAGGGTATTCATTGCCATCACTTTACAAAATAACAGTCAACAATCAAAGGTACTAAAGCTAACACTTTCAAAGATAAGTAAGTGCTTAATTCCCATTGAATAAAATTAAAATTGTTAGCTTAAGACTACATATGGTATATCTCTGAAATCACTTGTAAACCCTAAAGAGCAAAAGAATTAAAATCTTCTTACTATGTGTTTCTCTTTTCCATCTATCATTCCAGGGCCAGAATTCAGAGATAGAAATACTCAGACTCTTTTACACAATGTCTTTAAAACATAATATTTTTACAAAAGAATCTTTTATAAAACGTGTGTTGATATTCTTTCATTGGACACTTTGCTATATTCAGGCATTTTAGGCAGAAAAATTACAAAAAAAACCCAGGGTATGAAACTTCAAGAAAATATTAATTGCTAGTTCATTGTTAACAGTGTAACTTCTTATCAAATAGCAAGATATATGAAGACTGCATTTTTAAAAGATACAAGGAAGAGGTATCCTACATTCAAGAAAAGAGTCTGACAACTGAGTTTGCAAAGTAAAAATTATGTTTGTTATCATGACATTTTCATTCATCTTTTTACACAATGCATTGGTATTTAATATACCCTGTGCAAGATAGAATTGTATTTTAAAATTCAGATGAAAAGGAGAATAAGGAGTATATGGTACTAAGAAAAAAAAAAATTGAAAATATCCAGAGATGCATATATAACTAGGCTAATTATATATCTTATATTAAGATGTCGTATTGTTTGTTCCCTTCTTGAGGCTTCTGTGTACACAGATGCACAGATAGCTGGATGCCTCATTACGTATCTTGTCATCAAACTGAAGATGTTCACGGCAATTAAATAAGCGAGGCACCAGCTATGGGCAGAAAACAAAAGCTCAGCAGCTGAGTCTTGCATTCACATGATTAAGCAACCTGGAACATTCAGGGTTTATGCAAAACACAAATTATTATCTTTAAGAGAAACAGTATCCTTTTGAGACGCTTTTTCTCTCTACTATCAAATGAAAAGATTATTTGAGGACTCGTCAGACCATCCCCATTCATACAGAGAGTAAGATAAAGACCAAAAAGTTGGAGACCAAAATTTGACAAATTTTGCAAGATATGAAATGAACTATTTAAACAATATTTCTGCTATTATTTACCCAGCTGGCGGGGTATCTTAGTGAATTTGTCACCTGCCAGGCCACTAAAGGAGCCCTGGATATGCAAGGGCACACCTGAGGCAACAAAACCTGGGCATTTTGTGAATCAGAGAGAGGAAAAAAACATGTCTTGTTTGACTGGAGGTGCATCTCTTTGGTATATCACCATCGTGCAGAGGTGCCCACTGTAGCGCTGCACCAGAGGATGGCAGTATGGCTGTATCAGTGCCGATGGCCGGGATTAATTACTGCTCCTCCAGCGCTGCACCACTGCAGCTGCACCGCATCCTCCATCCAAACTGGTCTCTCCTCCCTCTCTTGCACCGTGCTCAAGCACTGGTCCCCATCAAGCTCCCAGCACTGGCATATCTGAAAATCCCTAGACTGTAACAGTGGACTACCGTTGAAGGTCTTTCCTTGGCTGTAAAATGGAATATTATCGCTCTCCCCTATAGGACTTGGCCATGCTGATACCCACTGAGTGACAGGACAATGTATGAGAAGGCGGTATTTACAAACACTGGGGCAAGTTAAAATTATGTGGCCTGCTTTACTACGGTAACAGTATCTTCTCTCTTGGCATTAACAAATAAGTTTTTAGGGGTTTTTTGTGCTGCTGTGTTCACCTTCATTATTAGTTTTAACAAAATATTAACATTCTTTATTAGTTAAACATTCCTTATTAGTTAAACATATTTAGTGCTCACTTTACATCTCTGAAAATAACAGCAGTATTTGGAGTTTCTTTTAAAAATAAAATTCTTTTTTAAAAAGAAAAGGATCTTTTGTTATAAGGGGAAAAAAACAAGCTTCAGTAATTTTATCATACTTCTGCAATATTCATTTTTTCTTCTAAAATTTAAAATTCTAATGTATTATTCAATATTTTCATCGTTAGAACTGCATAGAACAGACAGGTTTCCTGAAACCAACAGAGAGGCTCCATTTCAAGTGTTTTGCTGAACATGTTGGTTATAGCTTTATGTAAATTAATCAACAGGACAGATATCCTTTTTAGGTTTGGCCACATGTGCATTTTGATTGAATTACTTTTTAGAGGTAACAACAGAAAGCATATCATGTGAGATATAAGGCCTTTTTGAATAGCTTATACATATCAGAACTGAAGTGTTTGCTAATCCCGATACAGACGGGCAAGTTCATTCACGCAAAAACACTTGCATTTTAAATACATTTTTTTCAAAGGGTCCTCACAATATGTGAATATTTCATAAGCGAAGAGTGTGAATACTGAGCGTTGAAAGCAGTAAGTATAGTATTATAATGTGCCTGAATCTGAACTGAACGTACGGGGATGATTCAATCAGCCCTGCTACTGTACAGTAGATTAATTCCTCTGAAACTCCTGGTACCTACAAACCACCACATATCCCTTATGAAAAATACATAAACCTGCCACTTCTGAATTTATGCTTTATAATCTAAATAATGCTTAGAAAAGGGCTCAAATAGTAATCCCCAAGAAAATACACAGCTGTGAACTTGTCTAGATAAAATAGGCCTGGAATGCCTTGGGGTAATTAAAAACCAGTGGGTTACCAAAGAATACATATGACAAGCAAGAAAATCCAGATCACAAACTGCACCCTTAATGAAGACTCAACAAAATGGTAATGGCATCTAAACTGCATTTTTTCCCATCACCTTAAAAATGAGGTATTACTGAGAGAGAGTGTAGGTAAAAATATTATTGGCATCTTTGTTGCTGTGGGTAAATAAAACACTTCTGCTCCTGGTCTATAAATCCTTTTAAAAAAGCTGAAAAATAAAAACAAAACCAAACAAATAAACAATGGCAACAACCATGCCATAGATTAGAAGGAATAACAATAACAAACCCCAACCAGTCTCTGAGAAATCCAAAGCCAGGAAGGAGCAGAACATGGTGCCCCTGCTGAGGGACCTGCAGCCTGCGATTGCGGGCAGTGCCTGGAAAACTACAGGATTCACAACCCAGAGGAAAGCAGTGGCTGACAAACGCTTACGCACTCTTCCCAAATCAAGGCTGCTCTGGAAGCTATTCTTTTTTAGGAAGCTTTTGAGGGCTTAGTCCCATCTACAGGTACCATGGCAGGGGAGTCAATATGGTACAGAGCTGCTCACCATCCTTGCACCAACGGCCAGACTCGCTTCTTGCAGTTTCTTGTCCCATCTTCCCCCACTGAGGCTTGCCTGAATCTAAAACTGTGTGATAATTGTCTACAGCCACCTATCTCTGACCTAGCACAAACACCACGCTGAGAAATTTTGCTGGATATCACTGCAGCATTGTTTCAAGAGAAAATCCCAGAAAACATGTCTGTAGCGTAGGTAAAACTCTCATTTTTCATTCTACTCCGACCTTGTCTCTGAATCACTTCTTCAAGTTGAATACTTTTCATGTTTTAGTGTAAAAACAGGGACAGCAGTGTTCATTCATCTGTCGTGAAACATAATTGTAAACTTAGGATAAAGATACGCAACACTATTTTGTTATATCTAATTAACACAGCATAGTCTGAAAAGGCAGAGCAATTGCATGTGAAGCTTTCAGCAGTGGTTTTCTCTACACTGCTACTTTTATTTTGTAAAAATAAGCAGGACGAGTATTTATATCACATTATCTAGACATTTTAGATAAGTCTTCCTTATTGTGAAATGTAAGACATCAACTCATGGTTCCTTAAGATAGGTAGAGCGCTACAACAAAAAGAGGAGAAAGGATAGGTGGAAACACATAATTAAGTTCTCAGAGAGTTCTGATTGATAAAAATTACATTAGAAAAATTTCCTCATGCAATATTAAGCTGCTATTGTACACTGAATTGTCAGCTGCAGCAGACAGAATTATTTTCTATTGGCCATGGTTTTATTATAAAAAATGAGTTATTACTAAGGTGTTAACTCAAACAAACAGATCTAACAATGAACTGCAGTCTATCATCTGATACCATGTTCTTCCAAGCCTTGGGACTATGAACTTTGATTAATACCTTGATGCCATGGTATGATGTGCCTGGATTTGCTACTGCTGTTTGACTTTTCATTTAGAACATGCAGCTATACTGTGTTTTCTAATCATAAAAATCAAGGTGACATCTTGAAACGAAAGAAAGTTTCATTCTTCTCTTCCCATCTGATGCTAATAACACAACTTAGTAACTAAAACGTAGTTTTTAGTAGCCTCTAAGTATTAGCATAATAAGTAACTAACTGCTTTGATCAAATCTCAAAAACAGTGTAAAAGACATGACAAAAGAATGGATTTTTAATGTTCAAGTCTAGGTAGACATTAAAGAAGTTTAGCATGGACCATGTTGTAGATAAAAGAAGAATATTGACAGAATCATAGAACAGTTTAGGTTTGAAAGGACCTTAAAGATCATCTAGTTCCAACCCCTCGGGGTCAGGGGCAGTGACACTTCCCACTAGACCAGGTTGCTCAAAGCCCCACGTAACCCAGCCTTGAACACTTCCAGGGATGGGGCCTCCACAACTTCCCTGGGCAACCTGTTCCAGTGCCTCACCGCCCTCGTAGTGAAACACTTCTTCCTAATATGTAAATCTACCCTCTTCCAGTTTGAAGCCATTACCCCTTGTCCTATCACTACATGTCCTTGTAAAAAGTCCCTCTCCAGCTTTCTTGTAGGCCCCTTTAAGATACTGGAAGGCTGCTATAAGGTGTCCCCGGAGCCTTCTCTTCTCCAGGCTGAACAACCCCAACTCTCTCAGCCTGTCCTTATAACAGAGGTGCTCTAATCCTCGGATCATCTTTGTGGCCCTCCTCTGGACCCGCTCCAAAAGGTCCATGTCCTTCTTATGCTGGGGGCTCCAGAGCTGGACACGGTATTCCAGGTGGGGTCTCACTAGAGTGGAGTAGAGGGGGAGAATCACCTCCCTCAACCTGATGGCTATGCATATTCTGATGACAGCTTCAACTTTGGCATCTAAAACCAGACAAATGTACAAGTAGACTGTGACACAACATGGACTCCAGGAAGGCAAACACCTCAGCAGCAAAAGACATCAAAAATTTCCTCAGAGAAGTTCATCAGGAAAAACCTCTGTCCCCCTGGAATGCTTGGCCTCCTTTGCCACCATATCACTCCTGACATGGAGCCACTGTGCTGCAGAACACTCCTTACACAAATATTTGCGAAACCAATACATAAATACCAACAGCACTGTGAACTCCTGATTTAAGAAGATGCATTAAGTTTTGCAGGATAACATGAGGCATCTAGCATAGGGAGGGATTATATGCAAACCATCTAATATCAGTAAAAAGCCTTTGATTCTCAGCACTGTGGAAACTTAAGTGATCTTCCTGAGCAAATGGACTGCTGTGGACAATAGCTACAACAGTTCTTATAGAGGTGGGTCCCACTTGTTGTCAGGAATACTACAAACTGATAGAAATCACATTTGCACTAGTCAGTGATACTTAAAGTAGTTTGAATTTGAATTATTGATTCATTTGTAATCTAAAAATAGTTTAATCTACAATTTTAAGGACTACAGTGATAAAAGTTTATGATAAATTATCAGTAGTTTATTTCCATTAACATGATAACTAACTGATGTAAAGTTACTTTATTGTAGAACTATCCATACAAAAATGCTTTATTTTAGGTTAGGACCTAGATGCTTTAGAGAGATTTGGGTCAGTTAACTTGAGCCAGCATATAAGAGAAGTTTCACTATACAATTACCAAGTGACTTAATGCTATTTCTTTCCTTATTATAGCCTGAAATGTCCTACCTACAATTTCTTTTTCTGTTGCCCTAAATTCTGATAATTTTAATTTATCTTCAGTTTTAATTAAGCCACCCTAAGGCTTATAAACTCCAGAAGTTTTTACATTTCATTTTTTTCATGATTAAAACTGCTTCAATTTGTTTCAAGCCTGCTGTTTAAACAGGGAACATTTTCATAAACCCCCAGCTCTGCTTGTAATAAGGAATATATTTGTGGAATGAACTGTTCATTGCACCACTCTTTCAATTGCTTGGATCAAAGTCAATTAATGTGTGTTCACAGCTTGATAAGTGCTGTAATGCAAGGCATACTTGTATTAATAGAAGTGTGTTAACCTTTCTGGAAGCCAAAATAAAACTGTGGACCTGATCTGGTATCTTCACAAAGCGAACACCAAGTTAAAATAGACAGCTTCTCTAACCATACATCATATCAGTAAATATTGCATAAGAGGACTTGGAAATCTTATGAAACTGTTTTAGAAAAAAGCTTCAGATGGTAAATGGAAACTTCCAGCCTTAAAAAGGGAAGTAAGAAAAGTGACTTGTTACCTCTGATCCTTAGAAAATAAACTTAGAAAAGTTTTCCTCTATCTTTCCATACTCCTGACTAAAGTCTTTGTTTGTCATTCACAGCAAAATTGCTGTTTCAGAAACTCCATGTTTCACCTGTTCTAGTACTTTCTTCACAGACATACCCTAAAAAGGCACCAAACACTGAAAAAAGGGAAGTACAAAAGGAAAACAAGAAATCTATACTTAAAAAAACCCCAAAACCCCCAAAAACGAGGTCCATTGTCTCTACATTAACAGGAAGCTATTTCAGAATATGACCAGCAGCTCTCAAATGCTTACTTTTTCAAAAAAGTGTAAGTCTATATATAATGCTGAAATCTTTGCATTGGAAGTGCTGCACCACACAAATGTGGCCACACTGTTTTCAGATATAACCAGGCAAATCTGTATGGGTTCACTGTCATCTGCCAATCTTGGCACCGGGATCTACATACCTCTCCATTTTGTGTGTAGCCATACTGGAAGAATTAAGAAAAGTCTTAGAAAATTCTCTTGCTGGATAAGTTGACATTTCTTCAGTATTTCAGAAATTCTGTATAGAAGTAGCAGCTGCTTCCACAGGAAACCCTCACTGTTCTCAAACACTGTAATATTGACAATAGCTTTCAAACAGGAGATGTAAACTTGATAATCATAGAATCATAGAATTGTTTAGCTTGGAAAAGACCTTTAAGATCATCCAGTCCAACCATTGACCCTACTCTACCAGGTCTGCCACTAAACCAAGCAGCACATCTACATGACTTTTAAACACCTCTAGTCACCATCCCTAGAAGGGTTTAAAAGTCGTGTAGATGTGGTGCTTAGAGACATG